>PVJS01031307.1:0-23494 GCA_004027185.1 Glis glis | reverse complement strand
ACTCTGGAGCTGTCCCCCATTCTGAGACCCAAACCTCTGAGTGACAGGCTTTTAACTAGGAGCAGGGCTCAGCCTCTGGTGGTTCATTTCTGTGGCTGCATCCCTCTCTCTGCCTTCTCTTAGCATCGACGCTCTGAATTTCTAGACAATTCCTTTGTCGCTTGGTCCTCCCAGACAGCCCTCTCCACCCCCAGCTCAGCCCCGTTCCAGGAGCAAGAAGTGAAGCATTTACCTTATTAACAGCTTGGATTTGACAAGCATAACTGAGTGGGTCCTGGGCCTTATCACATGAGTTATCTCACTTACAATTAGCATTTAATTAGCATCTATTTTGTGTCTGGTAATATAGGAAGCACTTTACATACCCTTTTCTTGTTTAAATACCCAACAACCTTGAGAAGTGGTTATTGTTACTAATTTTATTTTACCAGGGAGAAAACTGAGACCCAGAAGGGTTGGGTGATGCCTGGACCACACAGGGACCTTGGAGTCTCAGGAAGAAAGAATTGAGCATGGCACTCATCATGTGGGGGTGCTCAATAAGAGGTGACTAAGCCCTGCCATTCCAGGCTGCCCCCTGGGACCCCATCCTGGATGATCCCTCCTCTTGCCTCTCTCCCATCCTCGGGCCAGCTCTTCCAGTGGCCAGAGGATGCATTAATTTGCACCAAATGCACCATTTGCATTTGAGCCAGGTGCAATGGAGGCATTTCAGGCACTATGAGAGTTGGGTGGGGGACACAGAGAATGGCCTCTGGCTCCGATCATGGCTCAGGCCCCTTCTTGCTTGCTCCTGTGGCTGTAAGGAGCATCAGCAATGTCCATGCTGGGACTTCCAGGGGCTAGGTCTTAATGATGTCTGGTTTGGGTTCTGTCCAGAACTTGAGCACAGTCCAGCCCCTCTCTCCTCACCTGCAACCTCTTGGGGTTGGGAGTGTGGGCAGAAGTGGGCCAGAGCTTCAGGATACCTGGGTTTCCTTCTTGCCACTGTCACAAGGCCTGGTCTTGATCATGACCTCTCTAAGACATCCACCTGGGCCGCAGAGGAGACCTGGCTTCTCGGTCTAGCTCTGCTATGAACAACTCACCGTGGGGCCCAGTGCAGTCTTTGCCCCTCTTTGGGCTTCAGTGTCATCTGTGAAGTGGGCTAGTGGGACCAGCTGTTCTCTGAGCACTCTCCCAGTCCTTCCATGCAAAGGAGTAAATGCCACAGAGAATCCCTCTTCTCCCCTCTGCCTGCCCCATCAGATGGTGTGTGGCAGAGGGGGGGATACAGGGCTGGGGCAGAATAGGACATGGGGAGTGGGGCAGAGGGAGGAGTCTGGGATGACTTCCAGTTTTCTGGCTTGAGCAACTGGTGGACTGGGGTGTTGTTTACTGAGACGGGGAAGAACGAGAGGCAAGAGTGGCTTTGGGGAGGGATGATGAATTCAGTTTTGGATCCATTGGATTTGTGCTCAGGAGATAGGCCTGTACAGCCAGTGCAGAGCTGTTTGATCCAGGGATGTGTACTGTGAAGGCCACACTCTTTCTAGAACACCTCCCCACGCAGAATGTGCACTGCGCCCAGTGAGGTTGCTAAGGGCTGAGGGGGAGTTAGGGTTTGTTTTCAGGGCAACCCAGCAGTAGGGAGAAAAGAAGGCCTTATCAGGAAGGGCTTCCTGGAGGAAGCCATTTCAAGCTCTGGGTTCTATAGATCCCAAGAGAAGGTGAGTCCTGATGGGAACAGGAGAGAAGCACAGTTGGAAGGGTCGTTGAAGGCCATGCTCAGCAATATTGTGGCTCGCCTAAGGTCACACAGCTAATAAGTGGCAGAGCCAGGATTCCTGCCAGGAGTCTGTGTCACTGCAGGGCCTCCGTTCTCAGCCTCAGAAGATACTGCTCGTAGAGCCTGGGGTCTGGCAGGGGGAGCCTGAAGGGCCAGGAGCCTGAGGGAGGGTGGGCTTACCCTCTCCAGACCGGCTTTCCCCAGCCATGCAAGGCCATGCAAGGCCAAATTCCAAATAAGTAAAGCGACGGTAGGACTCTAGTTCTTGAAGCTACAAGACACAAGAATTGGAATTGTTGCCATTTTAAGAGATCTACACCTGGGCAGAGTGGTGCACACCTGTAATCCCAGTACTTGGGAGGCTGAGACAGGAGGATTGCAAGTTTGAGACCAGTGCATAGTAACTTAGTGAGACCCTGTTTTTTTTTAAAGGCTAGGGGTATAGCTCAGAGGTAGAACAATCCTGGGTTCAATCCCTAGTACCCCTCCCCCCCACAGATCTGCCTGTAGGTATAGGGTTGTCTTTGAAGGTAGGCAGCTTGGGTGACTGCTTAGCACCTGTGATCTGAGGTACACTCAGAACTCCCTTGCCCCTCCAACTGTCTGTCCCCCTATCTGAGAGTAGATTAGTGCGCTCTGACTTTGGAATAGTCTTCTCTGCTTGGATTTCTCCTCTCCTGTTTCTTTTTGTTTGGTACTGAGGATTGCACCCAGAGACATTCTACCTCTGAGTTATACCTCCAGCCATTTATTTATTTATTTATTTGTGGTACTGGGGATTGGACCCAGGGACATTCTACCTCTGAGTTAGACTCCTAGCCCTATTTTTTAATTTTTTATTTTGAAACAGGGTCTCATTAAGTTGTGAAGAGCCTCGCTAAGTTGCTGAGGCTGTCCTCGAACCTGTGATCCTCCTGTCTCAGCTTCCCAAATACTGGGATTATAGTTGTGTGTCACCATGCCCAGCTCTATTTATTTTATTTTATTTTATTTTATGGTAATGGGGGTTGAATCCAGGGGCATTCTACCTCCAAGCTACACTTTCAGCCCTATTTTATTTTTATTTTGAAACAGGGTCTCACTAGGTTGACGAGAGTCTCACTACTTGCTGAGGCTGTCCTTGAACCTGCAATCCTCCTGTCTCAGCCTCCCAAGTACTGGGATTACAAGCATGCACCACGACACCTGGCTTATTTTATTTTTTTATTTTCAAACAGGGTCTCACTAAGTTGCTGAGGGTTTTGCTAAGTTGCTGAAGCTGGCTTTGAACCTGCGATCCTCCTGTCTCAGCCTCCCAAGTACTGGGATTATAGGCATATGCTGCAGTGCCTGGCTCTCCTCTCTCATTTCACACTGAGGGACTAGCTAGATACCTGTCTCCTGGGCAGAACTGCCAGCTTTGGAGAAGGCCAGTGTGCCACCTGGGGGACTGGCGCGCCTGACAGAAGGGCAGGGAGCCGCTGGGCACACCAGGTTGCAGCGGCGGCTGTGACGGCGAATGCCAGCAGCTCTCAGTGAGTCTGCAGTTCAAGTGGGGTGCATTACTCTCCCTGCAAATTAAAAATTAAAATTAATCAAACACTCAAATTGATTTCCTTCCCGTCTGTTTGCTCTGCTGTGCCAGTCAGATGTCTGCCTGTCCACTGGGCCCAGTGCGTCCCATCCTCATGCCCGTGCTGGACAGCTCAGGTTGCCACAGGAGTCTCCGGGAAGAGTCTGGGGGAACCACAGGCATCCACTCCAGCCTTGGGTAACTGGTCAACCCAGCCAGATACCTGACCCTGAGGTAGGGTGCTGGGTTCAGAAAGGGGGATCATCAGGAAGAGAAGCCTGGTCCAAAGGGAACTCTCACACTGAGATGGGAGGCAGAACTCAAGGGATTGCTCTTGGGACCATCAGTAATGGACACCATGAGCTTGGGCAAATCCTGTCAAGGGACCTCAGTTTCTCCATCTGTGGAATGGGGAGAGAGGGGCAGCAGATGGAAGAAGTCCCTCTGTTCCAATGCTTGCCTGTGGTCTGGGCTGGCCTTCTATAGTCTGACCTCTCTCAGCCAGTCTCCTGGTGGGCAGGCAGATATCTGACTGGAGGCCCTGGTCTCCTTCCCCTGCCAGGCCCTCGCCAGGCACTTAGCTGTGCAGCCTTGAGCAAGTCACTTAACATCTCTAAGCATCAATTCCCTTATTAGGGATGAGCGGTGGGCAGTGGTGGGCTTTCTAGGAAACAGACTTAGATCTGTTGAGGAAGATCAGCATGCAGGAGGTTCCTTGGGATTACCACCCATGAATGGGGATGAGGGAAGCAGCACAGGGCAGAGGGCAAAGCTGGGCTGTGATGTAGTCCCAACACGGCCCGTGGAGCTCGGCATCTGAGCTGTCCCTGCAGGGCTGTTCTGAGTTGGGCTCGAGGGTCCTCTGCTTTGAACTTCCAGGGCCAGCCCAGAGTCTCCAGGCTTAAAATGTAACTTCCCACAGAGGCCACTAGAACCTGTTGTCCTGACCCCATGCCACCTGTAGTCCCTTCTCTAGTTCCCTCTCCTGCTGCTTCCGTCATGTGCACTCTCTCCTTCCTCTCACAACAGGGCCTTTGCAGGTGCTGTCCCCTCTCTCTGGGGCCCCCACTTCTGAGTTAATGTCTACTGAATCTTTTGATGCTGGGTCAAATGTCATACCCTGCAGGATACCTCTCCCCCAACTCCCCCAGGTCAGGCCCACAGGCCTCTTCATAACGCTTGTCTCAGTTGTAGTTGACATTTCTTTGCATCATGATCTAATTTCTGCCTCCTCCTTTCTCAGCTCTAAGGTCTCTGCTGTGTACACCCTGCGCCTGGCGCAGTGCCTGGCATGGAGTCAGCCCTCAATATGTGTTCATGGAAAGAGAGGAAAACACAGGCTCTCCGTTCATACGGAGCCTTGCTGTTTTTCCTCTCTGAACTGGGAATGGTAACACCAGGATTAGTGTGTGATGTGCTAAGGAGTGGAAAGCTCCTGGTACACAGTGTGCTAAGAGTACGGAGGACAGGTGGGTAGAGCAGGGGGCCCTGGGAAGGCATCAGTGGGGCACTGCTCCAGTGCCTGTGGTGGGGAGCACCCGGCCTCCAGCCTCTGGTGAAGGAGCCAGGGCTGCCCACAATGGCTTGGTCTCCAGCCCTCCACTGCTGCAGCTCTGACCACAGAGAGTGGACCCATTCATTATTCATACCAGCCCTCGGCCATCAGCTCAAGGGCAGGACACAGGGGTCCTAGAGAGGCCTCGTACCTGCCCCTTTGTGCAGAGCTCCTGAGTGGAGGCCTACGCTTGGTTCTGCTGCGGTAGAAATGAACTAGACAGATTCAACACCACTGGGGGGCATAGCAGCTGGCCCCCATACTTAGGGAACATGTTGAGGCTCAGAGAAGGTGTGCTATCTACTTGAGGTTGCATAGCAAAGCCGGGACATTCATTCCCAAGCTTAGACACAGAGGCTGTGTGGCTCTCAGGACCAGAAAAGTGAGTGGGAGAGACGGATGGGGATGCAGAGTGAAATTGCTGCTCTGCTTGGTTGTCAGGGACTCTGGGGAAATGCTGTTTGTCTCTGTCTGGTTTCCCTAGGGCCCACCTGGAAGCCCCGGGAAGACTCCTCAGGAGGTGTGTCCAGCCAGAGCAGGCAACAGCCATGAGCTCATCTCCCTTGAGGCCCCCACGAAGTCTGGTAGGAGGGCAGAAGGAAGATGGCGGGGAAGGAGGGAAAGGGGATACAACGAGAGACTTTGGGATGGGCCACAAAGCCAAGTGATGGGGGAAGGAGAAGGATGTGTGCTGACTGCCCACCACGTTCCTGTGCCGTGTTTCTCAGGAATTCACCACCACTCAGCTTGGTAGCCAAGTACTTTTATTCCCATTGTAAGGAGAAGATACTGCTGCTGGAGTTGCACGGGGTCTTCCTGACACCATGGTCTAGGGGCTGTGCGGGCAACTTGGTGACAGGGGTGCGGGAGGCCGGCCCTTCCCAGCACAGCCACAGCACGGCCTGGGCTTCTCTCACTTCCAGCTCCGGTCAGCAGGGGGAGGCTGTGCTGCATCTGGTTGCAGAAGTTGGGACAGGGAGGAGTGGAGAGCAGGAGAGGAGGGGAGTCCTCTGCAAAGGGGCTGCGTCTGAGAGCCCTTAGCTGTGATGGCTGAAAGGTGAGGGTGGGGCTTCTGCTCAGAGTTGCCAAATAGCAGTCCTGCTGCTGCTCTGGAACCAAGTCGAAGCTCGATTCAAGGCTTCCCTAAAACACACCCATCATTCCCCATTTCCCACTTGCAGGTCTTTGCATATGTTCTTCACTCCCATGGGATGCCCATTCTCTTCCTTTCCGCCTGGCCAACTCCTACTCATCCTTTAATACAAGGCTTCAATGTCACCTCCTTCAAGAAGCTTTCCTGGATCTCCTCCACTCCCAACAGATCTATCACCTTCTGCTTTCTCATTTTCTGATGGCAGGAATGTGTCTAAATCATCTTTGTGGCCCCAGTGCCTAGCAGAGGATGAGGTGGGAGTGAAAGATGCTTAGAGAACAAACAGGCAAAATGTATCTCTTTAAAGGGTTGGGGAGCAAGAGGCTGTCCGGGGTGGCAGTAAGGGTGGGGGGACATGAACATGAAATGCTCATGTGTGAGGCTGGTCTGGGATCAGGCCGACCCGGAGCCTAGGGCTGCCCTTTCCTTCCCAGTGCTGTCATGAGGGTTCAGGGAGATCTTGGATTTGTAGGAGCTCTGCAAACTGTAGAGTGCTGGACTTGGTAGGTCCCTGTACTGCTCAACTTTGCCTTGTTCCCTGGTTCTCCTGTTGAGGTGGGACAAGGAAGGTCATAAAACAAGGGAGGGGCCTGAAGACAGTGGGTGGTGGCAGCAAGGAATGCAGCCTCAGTAGTGGCCCCACTTTCACAGGCACTTCTGGAGAAGATGGGATTCCAGAGTCCCAAGGTAGACTTTCCGCTTCCAGAATAAATACCACATCAGAGTTGGGCATGGCCTAAGAGATGATGCGAACCAGTGTCCTTCCAAAGAAGGGTAAACTGAGGTGCAGAGAGGGGCGGCATTTTACCCAAGGTCACACAGTAGGAGCCAGAGGTCATCCGTGAACTCTCTCCTCCCAGCATGACAGGTGTCTTCACTCAGGGTTCAGAGCCATACAACTGCTTCCCTGAGCCCGCCTCCCCTGGGCGCCCGGCATACACTGCCCCACACCCCAGCCTGCCCCCAGGCTCGGCCACCAACGAGCGCCGGGCGCCCCCTGGATGGCGTTGCCTGGGCAGCCCTGGACCGTTCTTCTCCTTGACTCACCTCTAGCCCGGGAGGGCCGGGCTCAACCGCGGCGGACCGGGCGCCGCCCCGCACGGCCCCGGCTGCGCCACCGCCTCGGCCGGATCCCGCGCGGCGAGGCCCTCCCCGGCGCCCCCGGCTGCGGCAGGTCGAGCCCGGTGCTCTATGCCTTTAAGCCCGGGCGAGATGAGCGCTGTGAGCGGCGGCAGAGGCCGGCGCGGGACGTAGCCACCCGCCAGGCCGGAGCGAGGAGCCGCGGAGAGAGCCGAGAAAGCAGAGTGGCGGCGGGGCTGGGCGCGGCGGGGCTGCTCGCCGCCCACTGCGCGCTCGAACCCGGGGCCCCGCGAGCGGCGGGCGGCACCCAGCGTAATGCAGGGACTGTGAGCGGCAGCGCGGGGCGGGGGAGGAGGGGACGCGGAGCAGCGGCAGCAGGACAGACGGAGGCAGCGGGAGGGATCGAGGACGGGGTCGGAAGGCGGGGGGAAGAAGGATACGAGAGGGGCAGGGACCGAAAAGGGGGAAGAAAGGAGGGAGGGAGCGCGCGGCTGCGGCGGCGGCGCGGGGAGGAGGCGGAGCAGGGCGCGGGAAGCTCTGGGCGGGAGCGCCGCGGAGTCGGGCACCGGGGCCGGGCTGGGAGCTCGACCACGGCCCGGCGCGGCATGGTGAAGGAGCGGGGACGGCCGCGGGGTCCCCTCCGGGAGCGGCGGGGGATCTAGGCAGGTCGGGGCGCCGGCCGGCCGGGGCAGTCGGTGCCTTTGTGAGCGCCCCAGGGGGCGAGAGTCGGGAATGCGGAGCCGGGTGTGCGGCGGCGAGGGTGTGCGCGCTCGGGTGTGCGCGAGTGTGAGCGCCCGGGCGGGTGTGAGCGCGCGTTAGGGATTCTGCTGGCATCGCAGCGTGGAGAGAGGGAGGCAGAAGCCGGGCGCGCTGGGGAGTGGGGGCCCTCCCGCGCACACGCCGCGCGCGCTCTCTCACACACACACGTACGCGCGCACACACACACACACACACACACACGCGCACACACGCACACACACACACCCTTCCTGCTTCGCCCGTTGCCACTGCCGCCACCTCGGAGCCGAGCCCTGCGGAGCGGGAGCCCCGGTCGGAGCGGGGAGCGGAGCCGAGCCGAGCAGAGGCGGGGGATGCGGGCCCAGACCGGAGCCGCGCGCGGACGGCGCGCCCGGGACGGTGAGTGAGGCCGGGTCGGGACTCTGCGGCGGGGCTGGGTCCGCGGGGGCGCAGGCAGGGGAGCCGGGGTGTCTGCCCGCCGGCAGCGCCGCGTGCGCGGCCTCTGATTGGGCGGGAACCTGGGGCAGTGGTGGGGGTGGGGTGCGGGGTGCGCGTCGGCGAAGGGCGTGCACGCGCGGAGATGGAGGAGCGCGCGCTCGGCATCCCCGGCCGTGGTCGCGCTCTTCCCGCTGCACGGCCCCGCCTAACCCTCACCTGCCGCCTGAATCCCGGAGACTTGGAGCAACTTTGTGGAGCCCCCAGGCACGGCGGGCCGGGAGGGGGCGGGGTGAGGCGCTCTGACGGTGGAACTCCAGCCTTTCTTTCCCAAAGGAGAGAACGCGAGGGGAGAGCAGGGCGGGAGCGCGGGCTGGGCCGCGTGGTGGACCGAGGGGTGCGCCTCTGCCACCCCATGGGCGCCGCCGCCCGCTCTCCGGGTCACTCACCCAGTCCCGCCGCGCCGGAGTGGCTCCGGGCGTGGGACTCCAGTGATCCCCCCAGGGTCAGGCGGAACCGTGCGGCGACAGCCCCCAGGCCCGGGTCAGCCAAACCGAGGTCGCAGGTTGAGGTGGGGGAGTAGGGAGACATGCGGGTGTGTGTATGTCCCCGCGCATTGTTTCGCGGGACGGGCGACTGGAAGACGGGAACTACTTGCAAGATGTGCTCCACCAGACCTGGATGCGGGAGAGCTCCGTGGGGGCGTCTCCAGGCCCACCGACCTGGTGTCCCCATCCCTGCTTGTAGCCGTGGCCCTGCCTGCTTTACTGGGTGTGCTGAGGTTGTGGGGCGCTGTGTGCCCCTCCCTTGTTTGTTTCCATCTGCCCACCCTCAGGACCTGTCCAAGCTGCTTCAGAGAACCTCCTCACAGCTCTCAACTGGCAACCCAGTCAGTGCAGAAAAACATAGGGTGGGAAAATGTGGTCCCAGGATGGTGCCCCTGGAAGGAAGGGAACCTTATGTCCCCCAAGAAGAGTCAGAGGTTGGACCCCTGCAGGCCTTCTCCTGCCAAATCCTCCTTACTTCCAGGCATGTCCTCTCCCCAAAGCCTCATCAGACTGCAGATTGCTCCCCATCTTTCCGGCTTGGCCTCTCATGGGGGATAGAGCCCACATGTCCTCTTTCTTGGCACTCAGAGTGTGAGCCCGTGGGGCCAGAAGTCCTAATCTCATCCTGGAGGCTGCCTGGTGGGGTGTGGTAGTCGTACCAGCCAGTATCTACCTGGGTCTCTGGAGTATGATGATATCCATGTGTGACCAGCTTTCAGGCTTAAGCATTACTTCCACCTCTGTTATCCCTCTGGAAGTGCTCAGCCACCTTGGGAGAACACAGGCCCCATGGGCATGCTCCCCCTCCATTTCACAGAGGAGGATGCTGAGGCAGAGATGGGGCTAGAACACCAGTCTCCCGAGTCTCAGGGAAACCCCCTGCTTCTGTGAAGATCTCCAATCCTGGTCTTTGGCAAGGCGGGCAGGGAGGGCACTTAGACTTTCTTTATTGACCCGGCAGCAGGGCTCTGGGAGCCTTCTGCTAGAGTCATTCCAGGGCGGCTCTTTCTGGGTGTCTGCTGCAAACCTCTTTCCCAGATGGGGCAGCCACTCTGGGCTAAGGCAATTGAGTCAAGGTGCCTTATTCTCCCGGCTCCATCTATGGGAGCTCTCCACCCAGCCTGGTGAAGCTTGCTTATGCTTCCCAGACTTGGGCCCAGAGTCTGTGCATTGCTTGATGGTTCCTACAATCCTCAGCACAGCTCCGACGTCAGTATTATCCCAGGGCTCACCGGGGTCTTCCCCAAATACCCCCTCCCCAACAGCCTGGCACTCTCGACTAGGTCCTACCATTGGCCTTCTGTTTGTGCCCTGTGGGCCAACGAACTCACCCTTGGGGAAATGGATTTGTCATGGAGATCTACAGGGGTACTAGGCAGGGGTTGGGGGCTCTGGTGGCTTCTGGGGCCTTAAGGCACAGGAGGCCAGGAGTGCCAGGCACAGGCAGGCCTCTGTGACGCCCCCTGTCCTGTTGGCAGCCTGGATTTGTCTTCAGGGCCACTCAGGCCTTTGGAGGCTTTTGGAGGTGAGAGTGTTGCCTGGGAGTGACCAATTCTCCCTTGAGGGAAGGCGCTGGGCCTGCTGATGCTGCCATGGCTTCCTCGGCCTCTACTGGCTTCACTCCCTCAGGCAGCCTCTCTTGCCTCTCCTACTTCCTCTCTTGCTGGCTCTGACTCCTGGCTGACTTGGTCTTTCTTAGCCAGTAGCTGTGTTTTTTCTCTTCTGTCAACTCTGCTGCTCCCCCCCACCCCCTGCCAACTTTTGTCTCCTGGGTGTCGACCAGTGCTCTGGTGGACACCCAGGGGGCTGGAGCATGGCTAAACGCCTGGCTTGGCTCTGCCCTTACCATCAAGGCCTGCTCACACTCCTGCCCCCTTCTGCCCTGGGGGGTGCCCTGCTCCCCCCAAACCCACTCCAGCAGTGTGCGCTCTCCATTTGGGGTCCTAAGCAGGGGAAGAGGGGGAGCGAGAGCAGGGCACCTCTTTGATCCCTGGTCTGTGCTACCAAGCATGAGTACCCCAGCCAGGTGCTCCTAGCCTCCAGTGGTGCCCCCTTTAGGAGGAGAGCCACCCCCACCCCAACCTCCTGACTGGCAAGGGCAGTGCCCAGCGTGCCCCCTTAGTTCTCCTCCCCAGCTGGGCCCTGTCCCTTTGTGTTTTAAATGGTAAAATTATTGCATTCTAACAAATTCAGTGATAGCAGGTTGTTGGGCAGGCTGGTCCTTGGGGTGACGTGAGCAGGGAAAGGTGCCCCTCACTGCTCGGGTCTCCTTTGGAGGAGCTGGGTGCCACTCTGACCAATCTGAGTCTCTTCTATGGCTTCTGGGGCTTAGACACCTGCCCCCAAGAACTGTCCCTTGATCCTTACTTTCTCCCCACTGCCTAGAATCCTATGCTTGGGGCATACTCCACATTTGGGGGCATCTCTTGGTGTGAAGCCTGGGCTGTGTGCTGGGGATACTGATGACAAAGCTGGGTCTTTCCCTGGATGGGCTCTGAAAGGGAGCTCAACTTGGACCTGCAGCCCTGGGTGTGAGCAGACAGAACTGGTGGCTGCGGAGGGGAGGGGGAGCAGCAAGGGGTGGGTTCAGATGGTCTGGAAGGGCTGGTGGGATTTCAACCTGCTGAGATGTTTCTAGTACTTGTTGGATGCTCAGTAAATCTTTGTTGAATCAATGAATGAGTGGAGAATGTGAATGAGGGCTTTCCAGGCTGATGGCCCACCGTTAGCCAAGGCGGAGAGGTGGGAAGCCCAGGGCATGGGTGGAATGTGTTTGCCACGGGGTATCACACAGGGCACAGAAGGCAGTAAGCAGGTTGGCACAAGACAGAGGAGTGTGGGCTGATGCCCTGTTCAGGGGTTGCAGGGTTGAAGCTCCAGAGGGACATAATCAGATTTGTGCTCACCCTGGTGGTGGGGGAGGGGTTGGCCCAAGATCCAGAGGCAGGCAGGAGTCCTGGGGCTGCTGTGGGAATCCAGGCTGATGGTGAGGGCTGCTGGAAGGCCCAAGAAGGCCAAGGGGCTGCGTGCAGTTCTCTAGCCAATGGAAGATAGAGATTCCACCTGGATGGGGACCAGGTGGGGTGATCTAGGTCATCGGAGTTGCACGTGGCCTCAGGCACCAGCAGTCCCGCCACCTGGGCATGCAGAGGTGGCAAGTGCCCGGGAGTTGCAGATGTAGCCTCCAGTTCTGTGTGCACTGAGGCCTGTAGCTGTGTTTTTTCTTTCTCTCAACTGTGAGTCCTAGGGCCCTTGGGCCTCAGTTTCTATGTCTGTAAAATGGACAGGTTTGTTTGTCTCCCTGGATAGCTGGAGTTGGTTTGGGTAGAAGTGTGTAGCCTCAGAAGTGGGATACGAAGGGAGGGGTTGAGGGGTGGTCAGCACTGCCATTTAGAGAGGGGCTGTGACTTGCACAAGATCATAAAGCAAGTTGGGGGCAGGGCACTCCAGCCTGGGGATTTCCTGGCTGTGTTGGTGACTTGCTGGGCAGGGGTGGGTAGCGGACAGGGCCTAGGGTCCTCTGTAGAGGACGTCCTCAGGCAGTCGCTTTGCAGTCCAGTTGTCAGGGAGCATATGAGGCCATATGGCCACATCAGGGGAGGCACCGGCTGCTGGAGGAGGGATAATGGCTGCCACTGTGGTCTTCTGGATCTATGTGGGCACCACCAGCCACAGGGTCAGGGCAGGAGAAAGCCATAATGGAACCTTGGTGTCCAGGTTGGTTTGGACATGGAGGTTGGGCCTTGGCAGGTGGCCCAGTTCTAGCACCCATCTGCCAGGGCAGCTGGATGGGCGGCTCTGTGCCCATGATCCAATTAGCTCAAGACCAGCTGTGCCAGCCACCCTCGTCCTCACATGCCCCACCCAATCCGAAGGCCCTGCTGGTCCCTGAGCCATGGGGTGGCACAGTGCTTCTGATGCCAGGGTCTCGGGCCTCCGTGGAGGCTGTGTGTGTATGCGATGGGCCCCCTCACCCTGAGCGCAGATTCTCTAGCCCTGGGATAGTGGGGCCCCTCGAATTAGCCTAGTGGGATCAAAAGGACCTGGACTTGGATGCCACATGGAACTGGGTTCAAATCCTGGCTTAGCAGCTGCCAAGCCAGGTGAGCTGAGCCAGTCCCTCCACTTTTCCAAGCCTCACTTTCCTTATTTACATCATGGGGCTAAAGGTACTAACCTTGTGGAGACATTATTAGCATGCTTTAAAGTAATTCTCGTGCTACAGGGTAGAGTCTTCGTAAATGTTAGCGTGTTTCTATTTTTCTTTTTCCTGCTGGAATTTCAATGTCCAGATTGGAAGAGTAACCTAATTATTATGATTTTCTAGGACAAGATATGCCTTATAATTTTCTGTGTTTTTATACTCCTCTTGTTTAGTCCTCGTGGAGTTTTATAATGTAGGCAAAACATTGCCCCATTTTCTAGATGAAAACTGAGGCTGCATGTAGGGAGGTGTTTCTACAGAGAGTTGGTCTAGAGCCTGTCTCTGGCCTCTCGGTGTAGGGTTCTTGCTCCACGGTTAGGTTTCCCAAACTTCCTCAGGGTGGAGACTGGGAGAAGCTGCTTCATCTTCTGTCCAGACCCAGCACAGGGATTCCAGAGACTCCCTGCCCAGCCTGTCTCTGGGATAGGTGCAGGGGCTGGTGGTCCTGGTGACCAGCCCCCAGTTCTAGCAGGATGGTATGACGGATGCTCAAGAGACAGCATTGGTCGCATTTCTGTCCACCTCAGCATGATGAGGGGCTGAGGGTGGCCTCTGGAGGCTCGGGGAGGCCAGGGAGAAGTGAGGGGTAGACCTTCGCCTCCCAGGCAGCCCTGAGCCATTCCAAGGTGAGCAGGGCTCTGCCTGTTGGAGCAGATTGGGGAGGGCCTGGGCTCGGGCCCTGACTGACTGTGTGACCATGGGCAGATCCCTTTTTGAGCCTCAGCTTCCCCTTTTGCAAATTGGAGAGAATGATCCCCCAGCCAAGCTGTTTTTGAGGCTCCATATAAGAATGTATTTTTGTAGGTGGGTGGGACATAACGACAATGTTATTCCACAAGGGTGCTCTCAGCAGTCCTGACGCTACGGTGTGATGATCCTGCGGTCATTAAGTGATTTGCTTGTTGGGTGCTTCCTCTGGGCCCAGCTGTGTTGGGTGCTATGGGGACAGGGATGAGTACGACCAGCCTCTTGCCCTCTCGGGGCACGCAGCCCAGCGGTCACTGTGGACAGTCCTTCCCAAGCACATGCTGGTGGCTAGGCTCCCACGCTGCACCCTTCCAAGGGGCCCCTGTCACCTCCAGGCTGGCATCCTGACGCTTGGGCCCCGGCCCCCTCCTCCTGTGGTCCTCTGTGTTCCCCAGGCTCCTGCAGAACTCTGCTCGCCTCCCTTTCGTGCACACTGTGGATTCCCTCCTCCCTGGTCTGACCATACTGTCCCCTCTGCTCCCCAACTCTGCCCAGGCAGATCCACCCACTTCCCAACACTATGCATAAATACTATTTTTTTTTGTGTGCTGGGGATTGGACATTCTACCTTCAACCTGCACCCCCGCCTTTTTTATTTTTTGTTTTGAAATAGGGTCATGGTAGGTTGCTGAGAGTCTTGCTAAGTTGCTGAGGCTGACCTTGAACATGTGATTCTCCTGTCTCAGCTTCCCAAGTACTGGGATTACAGTTGTGTGCCACCATGCCCGGCTAAATATTACATTTAAAAACCCTTTCCTGAGCCGGGAGAGGCAGGGGCTGGGCTTGTCCATCTTGGGTTCCTGATGTGCCCAGGGGCCCGCTAGGCTGATCCAGGACATGCAGTGCATCCCTCAGGGCTCCTGCGGTCACCACCACTTCCTCTCTGAGAGGCCTCCCGGGCCCCAGGATGTGGGCTAGGCCCAGGATATCACTGGAGAAGCTCCCAGGTGATGGGCGGCTTTTCTGCTGAGGCGCTCACCACAGACAGCCCTCTCTGCCCCCGGAGGCTCCGCCAGGCTGGGGTGGGGGCGCCTAGTCACTGGCCACACATAACTCTTCCCGATGAAATTGCATGGCATCCAGCAATTAGCGATTGATTATTTGGGGGTACTGATAACTCTTCACGATCGACCAGTGGGCGCAGGCCTGGCCAGCATTGGCGCAGGTCAGCTGGGCCCGGCTGGGAGATTGCGATCAAGGCATTTATCTTTGACTAGGAAGCTTGATAAACAGAAGCTGGAGAAAAGAGAGGTACAGGCCCCCCTCTCCAATCCATGCTGCCAGGGTTGGGATAGGGGGTTGGGGAGGAAGGAGAAGTGGGGCAGAGCAGAGCTTTTTTTCTTCCTCTGTTCTCCACCTTCCTTATTTTTCTTCCGGTCTCTCCTGGCTCAGGGGCTCATCTTTCCCATCTGTTAAATGGGTATTTCAGGGGTTTTGTGGAATAATACTTTACCTTTGAATGAAATGGCCAGGCGTTCACGCACTTGTCATCATTTTTGCTTAATGTGCCTCAAGTGGGGGTATTCCAAGGTTCAGAAAGGGTGGTGGCCTCATGAGGATGGACCCGGTATCGGGATGCCCAGCCCAGAGCTTCGCTGGGGATAGGGTGGGGTCTGGCTGGTGGAGGCAGTGGTCGCAGACAATGGTTGCCTCAATAAAGTGTCAGGTCTGGCTTCTGCATGTGCTGAGGCTTCTAAATGTGGAGCTAGGGCTCGGTGGAATTTGTGAAAGCGATTTCTAGGGAAACAACATAAAGGAGAAGGCAGGGGGGATGTTTAACCTACTTAAGAGACCCAGTTGCCTTTCAGGCCTGCCAGGAGCACAGGGCATTGTTTGTGAGCCTCCTGGTCACATGATCAGTGCTTTTCTTTTCTTTTTTTCCCCCCCTTTAACTTTCTGTTAGGAACATTTTCAGACACACAGAAAGGTAGAGAGAATAGTACAGGGAACTCCCAGACACCCTCACCTAGATTTAACAATCGTTGACATTTGGCCACATTTTGCTTTATCCTTTTTTTTTTATCTGAAGTATTTTAAAGTACATTATAGACATCATGACATTTTGCCCGTAAATAGTTCAACATCCATCTCCAAAAAATAAGGGAAAATATTTCTGTCTAACCTCAAGGGGTCACATATTTCTTTCCATTTTTTCCTTGAGAGATGAGGAGGCTGAGGCCCCAGAGTGGCCTGTCCTGTCCAAGGTCACACAGCAGAGAAGGGGAGGGGATCTAGGAGGGGCTGTGGGTGTCAGCCCAGGCCTGGGACCCCAGAGGGGAAGGGGAGGGGAGGTGCTGTGGAGATGGGCAGGTAGCTGGAGGGGACCCCTCCAGTCTGGTTCCTCTGGCATAGTCTGCAGGTTCCACCTGGGAACAGGAAGTGGCCCTCTTTTAGGTTAATTGTCTCTCTTCCTTTTGTTTGTGGTGGGGATTAATCAGGAACTGCAGCGTCAGGAAAATCTAAAACAACTTCTTGTTTATTGTTTAATTTAGGAGAACGTTATCAGGCTCTGGCCATGCAGGGCAGGAGGAGCCTTTGTTGGCACACAAAGCAGGCTGCCCCCACCGGCCACCTTGCAGGGACAAGGGGGAAGGCAGTGGGGGTGGCCTGGCCATCCTGGCAGGAGGGGCTCGGATCTGAGTCTGGACAGCTTGGGTGTGTGTGTTGGGGCTTGGGGCTGAGCCTGAGATCTGGACTGGGTCCAGAACAGATGGGTGAGCTCCTGGGGGTGCGTGCAGAACCGGGGGACGGCTCTGGCCGCCTCTGGCCACATGAGGAACATTCTTGCTCCTCCCTCCTCCTGCCTGAGCCTAGTCTCCTGCCTGCAGAGGCTTGGATAGGATGGTGTCTTCCACCGGCCTAAGGTAGCTCTAGGTCTCCCTGGGTTCCCTGCCTCCTTGGGGACCAGACACCCACACATGCTGGGGGGAGGGGAATTAGAGATCTCGTTCCTCTTATAGATTCCAGATGGAGAAACTGAGGCACAGGAAGCAGCCAGTTCTGTCTTGGGTCTCACAGTGAAGCATCGCAAGGCCTTGGTAGTAAGTGGAGCAGCTGGTCTCCCAGTTCCAGGATTCCCACTTCCAGGCCACATGGGCGCCACGTGGGCTTACGGTTCAGGGCAGACTAGTGCTCCCCTACGTGTAGAGGGCAGGAGGCGGCCCAGCTGTGGAAGAGCTGCCAGCCATGCCCCAGGGTTCCCCTACTAATGTCCATCTTCCTTTCTCCTGCCCTCTCTTCCTGGTGTGTGTGTATGTGTGTGTGTGTGTGTGTGTGTGTGTGTGTGTGTGTGTGTGTGTTGTGTGTGTGCATGCTCATGTGTGTGAGCCTAGTAACTTACCAGCAGGGAGAATGGGTGTGTAGGTGGAGGAGGAGGTCTCAGTGGGCTGTCCTGAGACTGACTTCCTGCCCCCTTCCCTGCCTCCATAATAAGAACAGCCCTGATTAGTGCCAGGCTTGCTTTTGGGCACCGCAGGAGGGACGGGAGAAAGGCCACCGGAGGGAAAGCAAAATAGAGAGATCAAAACATCTTCGACCCCCATCTATGGCCCTGCAGAAACACCAGACCTCACACAAGCCTGCGTGCCCTGCACTGGGGGAAGGAGAAGAAAATGACCTCATGTGGATCAGTGGCCCGTGAAGGCTGAGCTTCGGCCCCGCCAACACCTCTCCTGGGGGGCTGTTTCCTCCCTGGAGAAATGAGGTGGGGACAGGCCTCTTCAACTCTGAGAGGAGCGAGGTGGGGGACGAGGCCATAGCTGTCTGCTGGCTGCCTTGTGGGAAGTGGCTGGAAAGGGTCACAGGAAAGAGTGCAGGTCCTTGTCCTGCCACCCTGCCACAGGCTTTGTGTTTGTGGTCCCAGTGCTGTGGGAGTGGGGACAGGGCATTGTGCCTACAGTCCAGGGGTGGGGGTACTGATTGTGTTGGACCCCAGGGGGGCCTTGTGAGGACATAACACTTCTTTATGTGCACAGTTGCCCAGTGGGTGGACACTGATGACTCCATAGATGAAGAAACTGGCCGCCTGGCCGGTGGCAAGGCCAGGGTTTGAGCCCAGGCTGTCTGCCCTGCCGGAGTGCCCCTCCTCGAGGCCTGGCCCTCCTCTTGGCGTGTCACTGCTGCTCCCCGAGTCTTGGTGTTTGCCTCTGTCCAGTGGGCTGGGAGGGTGGCTGAGGGCTGAGCTGCAGGCCTCAGGCTGGAGGGAGGCCTGTTCTTTGCTCCTCAGGGAGGCTCAGCCTGCCTTTCCCTCCTCCACCAGGCCTGGCAGATCCTAAGGGCTCAGGCTGAGGCTTACCACTGTTCTTGGAGGAATCCTCTCTAAGCCAAGCAAAGTAAGAGGATCCCTGGCCCACTCTCAGGCATCGGTTTCCACGTGTGCGCAAAGCCCCACAGAGCTTCCTGCACCCTCTGTTCCCAGTTGTCCCGTGTCTTCTGAGTGAGCATTTGTTGGGTGCCAGCATGGTGGCACGGGAGCCTGGGTGCATACATGGGCATCCTGAGGCCTGGAGAGTGACAGCTGAGGGTTGGGCATGAACTAGGGCAGAGTGAGTTTATTGAACACCTACTAAGTGTTAGGCACAGTGCCAGGTACTTTACATATATTACCTGGTTCATCCTAACCACAACCCCATGAGAGATGTACTGTTATGTCCCCATTGAACAAATGAGGAGACTGGGGTTCAGGGAGATTGAGGGATTTGCACAGGTCACACAGCCAGTGAACAGTTGCTGGCATTTGCCCAGGAGCCTCTGCTTCTACAGGAGGCTGTGGGGCTGGATTCTGCAGCGAGGCAGAGGGAAGTGAGCTTGCAGGAGGAGGTGGCTGTTCTGTATTTGGAGAGAAGAGGTCAGGGTCCAGTGCAGGTCCAGGCGAGGGCTAGCTGGGGTCTGGAGCTGTTTGACCAGCAGCCCCCTGCCCAGGGCTGTCTCCTCAAACTGGCTTCGCCTCCCTCTCGGGGGAGGGATGCACATTCTTTGTGGGCTGTGTGGGGCAAGGCCTGGTGGTGAGACTGAGCCTGGCTGCTCAGAAGACAGACAGGCAGCGTGCCACGTGGGGGAGCATCGCAGATGAGGCTGGAGAGGGGCCCGGGCTGTGTGGGCCTCCAGCGCCAGCCTGTAGCGGCGGATGTTCCCTGGATTTTGGGCAGGGGAGAGTTGTGGCCAGGTCTGATGTTTCCAGGGATGAATCTCCAGGGGCCGTGGGTGGCAGGGTGAGATAGGGGGCAGCTGGGGGCTCCCCTCTCCCTGGGCCCAAGCCCCCATGGGGCAAGCCAGGGGTGGTTCAGCTCTTCCCTGTATCCCATCCTTTGTCTCCCAGAACAGGGGTGGGAGTGGGGAGCAGGGGGTCCCCGGCCCCTCCAGGCCCCTCCCTTGGAGGCTGTAAATATTTTATCTCCACCATCTCTGCTGCTGAGAATTGCTGCTTTTAACGCCTTTTTTTCTTTTGCTTGATACAAACGAATGCTGGAGAAATTCCGTGCCGGGCGTTCGCTCTGTCGCTTCTGCTCGTGCCCAGAGTCCCCTCCAAAAACTCTAATTGCTTTTAAGCTGCGATAGTTGGCAAAAGCAATTTTCTTTACATTATGGAGAAAGGGGGAAGATCCACCATATTTTGTCTTCCTTTTTTTTTTCTTTTTGATTCTAGCCTTTTGTTGTGAATTCCCCCTCGCTGCTGCTGTGGTCCTGGGAGAGAGATGGAGTAAGAGAGATGTGGGCAGAGAGGCAGGAGTGGGAGGGAGGCCATGGAAAGGGCATTTTGCCTCTCTGGGCCTTAGTTTCCACATTGCAAAATGGCCATTTGTCCATTAATCTGTTCAACAGACGTTCCCTGAGCACATTCACTGGAAGCAACCTGAGGGCGAGGGCAGGCTCTGTCTTGTTGGCTGCCCAGCATGCCCAGCACCCAGCACAGAGCATGGCACATAGCAGGTGCTCAGTTAAGATTGGTTGACTGGAGAAACAGCCCTGCCATGAGCTGGGCACTTCATCAAGTCCTGGGAATGCACAGGATGCATGCACAGATGAAGCCCCTTCCCATGAGAGCTCACTGATAGGGAGGGAGCCACACCACACAGACGTAATCACTGTATTGCTGTGTTGCAATGCATGTGGGTACTGGGGAGAGTGGGAGCCCAGAGCAGGGCACGCCCCTGTGAGTTAGGGAAAACTGCAGAGAAGAGAAACACTGGGTTGTGTCTAGGAGAGGGCTCAGAGTTTGACAGGTGAACTGGGGCCAAGGAGGAGGAAATTCCTGTAGCGTGTGCAGAGGCAGGAAGGGCTAGATGCCCAGGTGGGCCTACACTGCTGGGGGGCTTCACAAGCTCTTTGGACTTGCTCTTAGGGTAACAGGGAACTGCGGGAAGGCTCTGAGCAGGGGACCCGTGCTGGGAAGCTCCCTCTGGCTCTGCAGCGGGGGATGGAGGAAGAGGGATGCTGGCTGGGGGTCTGCTCCAGGTAAGCCTGTGGCGGATGGGTTGGTGGCCATGTGAGTTTGAGTCAGTATGGCGGACCCACATCCTGCTGCCCACCTCCTCTGCCTGTGCTGTGTGCGAGGGGCTCCAGGTCTTCCCTGGGCCCTGGGTAGGGAGCCTCTGCTATGGTCGGGGAGGTAGGCGACCAGTTCATAGGCCTCTGCTGCCACGGTCAGTCAGGTCAGCTTCCTTCTTTGTTCTTCAAGGTGTAAATCTCTTACAGTTTATAAAGCTCGCTTACCTCTGACCCCCAATTGACCTGGAAGCAGTCTCCTGAGGTGGGCAGAGCAGGGGCCAGTGCCCCACTGACAGACAGAGGTCACTCTCACCTGAACCCAGGTCTCAGTCACCTCTGCTAAGCCCCTCCTCCAGCCTTGGCTCTCCTCTCCTCTCCTCCCCTCCCCTCCCTTCCCGAGCCCTGTGCTCCTTCCCTGTTTGCAGAGCGTGTGGGGCTTTTCAAAAGCATTAATGATAGAAAATAAATTGGAATCGGAGAGGAATCATCGCCGGGCATTCTCGGAGGGCCGCCTCTGCCCTCTCGTCTCTCAGCCATATTGAAGCCGGCAGCCAGACCAGAATATGAATGAGTCTGGGGCCGGCATTGCTCTTAATCTGTCGGGGAGCCCTCCCCGGCCAGACGGCACTCACCAGCAGCAGAGCCGGTTGCAAGGAGGCCTCAGCAGCTGCAGGCATCTGGGCATTGCTGGCCAGGACTGATTCTCTGGGACGGAGTTACACGCAGTCTGTGGAGAGGCGGAGTGAGCCCCAGCTCAGGCCCCCCACCAGTGCCCTCTGCTGATGTCGCAGATCTGAGGTTGCCCTGGTGGGCCAGGCATCCCTGCCTGAGGAGAGGAGGCACCTGGAAACTCTCAGTGGCTCCCGAGGGTCTAGGTTCCTCATCTGGGTTTTCCAGGCTCCCTGTGTGAACTTGACCCTCTTGTCCTGTCTCCTCTAGGAAGCCTTCCTTGATCACTGCCCAGCTCACACTGACTTTTCCATTTTCATGCTTCTTATGCCTGGAACCTGCAAGGGTCAGACACGTAATGACTGGACTGTCAGAGTGAGGCACTAGGGAAGGGCAGAGACTGTGGTGACATGGAGGCACAGAAGCCTCTAGTATGGGAGCCGGGTCCTGGACACTTGCACACATAGCTCTGCTAAGCAGACAGTGCCCTCTCGGGACAGTTATCACTGGCCAGCTGGCAGGGAGCTCCTGAGGTAGGCCCTGGTCAGCAGGCCCAGCTGGGCATGGGCCGGGCACCTGGGTGGGCTTCCCACAAAGCACCGGAGCCTCTGGGGACCCTGGGGAGTCATTCAGAGCAGCCCTCGTGGAGAGGGAGAGTGAGGCCCCGAGATGGGGGTGGGAAGATCCTCTTCGCTCTAGGTGGTGCACACGCATGTCCGTTACAGGAGGAGGTTTTTGTGCCTGTGTTTTAGAGGGGAGTTAGCTGAAGCTCAGGCGGCTGGATCTGGGGCCACTGTGGGCCTGCATTTGAAGGAATCTGTTGAAGCCCCAGAGCCGGCCGCCCGTTTCTGGAAGGATTAGGGGGTGCTGAGGCCTGGCAATGAAGTGCCTAATGGGGGGTGGGGGGCAAGGTGCATTTGTGCCTAAAGTAAGTCCAGCCAGGGTAGGAAGCCTGGGACCCTGGCCCAGATCTGCCACCAACTCTGAGTGTGACTCAGGCCAGGCTGAGGGAAGCCCCTGGAGGGTGAGGGAGAGTTGGGGGGACCTCCTGAACCCATATGGCCTTGGCCCGGCTGCCAACCCTGTCAGTGCTCCAGTCCAGTCCCCAGTTCCCATGACCCCGGCCTAGGCACGTAATGAAACCTCCTGTTCCCATTTCCCCTGGGGTCACTGTAGTAAGGGAGGTGGTGACCGCAGCACCCAGGAAGGGCCTGGGGCTTTCCAAGTCCAGTCAGCAGAGGGCAGCCAGTCCCCTGCCCCTTCTAGGGGAGTGGGAAGCTAAGGCATGAGGGACTCAGGCCACTGCCAAGCGGACTGCTCAGACCAGCAGTGCACACTCGGCCCTGCAGCCTGGACCCGGGGTACACCAGACACCGCTCTCCTCACTCAGCGTGGACTCCCAGGGACACCTTATCTAACCCCAGGGTATTAGGTAGGGAAGCTGAGGCCCAAAGAGTCTAAGTGAAACTCAGGGTTGCCACTCCTTCTGATCTCTGACCTCTGACCTCAGCTGGTGCTGTCACCCTCCCTGATGAGAAGCTCACCCCTCACCAAGACAGCCCTCCCATCTTGGACAGCTCCTGCCCCTGCTCAGAGCTGCATCTGCTCCCCGTGATTGAGGCCAGGGTCTTGGTTGGGGGACAGGGACCACAGCACTTATCTTAGCCCCTGCCCCCAAAAGCCCCTCCTGACATGGGAGTGGACATCGTGTCCCTGAGCCTTCTGTTCTTGGGGTGGGGGCAGGGGCGCTGTTCCTTCTTGGCGGCTCTGAATCTTTTTGGGCCATGGGCCCTTTGGGGAACCTGATGAAAGCCATAGGCCTTATAGTTGAAATAGCGCCCCCTCCCAGCATGCACATGTTCAAGGCTGGTTTTATACAGTTTCAGTGCTCACAGACCTCTGTAGTCCCCCTTCCTGGGGACCTTGGCTAGAACTTTAATCATTCCCCAGGTGACTCATTGAGCACCTGTGTGGTGCTGGCCCAGGGCAGGAAGCTAGGTGTCTGGACCGGGCCACACCCTGCTCTGCCCTGCTGCCTTCTGAAGGTCCGCAGAGTGCCTGGATTTCGCCTGGTGCTATGACAGCCCATTCATCGCTCCTACACACTCTGACCTCCTCCGGGCCAGGTGGGGCTGGGTTATTGGGTGCGGAGCAGAACATGACCCATCCCTACCCTGGGGAAGCCAGACCCGGCAGCAGCTGCAGCTTGGAGGATACCAGGGGGCTCCCCTGTCACCAGCCTGCTGGGAGAGGCTTCTTGGAGGACACTGGGGACTGGTCAGGGAGGGAGGGAATCCTGGCTGAGGGACAGCAGGTGCAAGGCTCAGAGGCCTGGCTCTGTCAAGAAGGGCAGTGGGGAGGGGGCCCAGTGTGTTCATTGAGAGACATTAGGGTCAGGCACACGGTCAAGGGCCACTTGGGAATGGGTCCTGATGGTCCTGGTAGGCCCACTTAGGAGTGTGAATAGAGAGCTGTAGGGGCCCTAGAGGAGTGAAACAGGCCCACTGTGTGATTGGGCCTGCATTGTGTGTGTGTGTGTGTGTGTGTGTGTGTGTGTGT
>PVJS01031306.1:0-23494 GCA_004027185.1 Glis glis | reverse complement strand
TGGGACCTGAAGTCCTGAAGAATTTGTTTTATGAATGTGGGTGCGCCCACATTTGGGGCGTAGATGTTTACTATTGTTATATCTTCTTGTTGGATTGTTCCTTTTATTAGTAAGAAGTGACCTGTTTTGTCTCTTCTGATGTGTTTTAGTTTAAAGTCTGTTTTGTCTGATATAAGTGTTGCTACCCCTGCTTGTTTTCGATCTCCTTTGCATGATATATCTTTTTCCATCCTTTTATCTTTAGTGTATGAGTATCTTTGGCTTGAAGGTGAGTTTCTTGTAAGCAGCATATAGTTGGATTATGCTTTTTAATCCACATTGCTAGTCTATGCCTTTTAATTGGGGAGTTGATTCCTTTGACGTTCAATGTTATTAGTGATATGTGATTGCTGTTTCCTATCATTTTGAGTTTTATTTTCTGTTTGCTGTAGTGACAGATCTCCTTGTTTAGTTGCCTACCTGATGTAGTTCATCTCTCCTGTGGTCCTGAAAATTGCTTGTTTTCCCTTCTTTTTGATTTATTTCTTTTAGGATTTTCTCCAGTGTTGGCTTGGTCCTCATGAATTATTTAAGTGTTTGTTTATCATGGAACATTTTTATTTCTCCATCAATTTTAAATGATAGCTTTGCTGGATATACCAGTCTTGGTTGGAAGTTGTTTTCTTCCAGAGTCCGGAGTACTCCATACCAATCCCTCCTGGCATTCCTGACTTGGGTTGAGAAGTCTGGGGTAATTTTTATTGTTTTGCTCCTGTATGTCACCCTTTCTTTTGCTCTTGCTGCTTTTAAGATTCTTTCTTTGGCCTCTACATTAGACATTTTAATTATTACGTGGCGTGGTGAGGTCCTTCTTTGGTCCTGTCTTGACGGTGTTCTATATGCCTCCTGTATGTGAGTGTCCAAGTCCTTTTCTAGATTCAGAAAGTTCTCTGAGATTATTTCTTTGAAGAGGTTTTTTATATTCTTAGTCTGTGATTCTAATCCTTCTTCAATGCCTTTTATTCTTAGATTAGGACGTCTTGCGTTGTCTTGTATTTCTTGGATGGCCAGGGTGTGTTGTTGTAGTA
Organism: Glis glis; assembly: GCA_004027185.1. NCBI lineage: Eukaryota > Metazoa > Chordata > Mammalia > Rodentia > Gliridae > Glis > Glis glis. Next base: position 22,427 of record PVJS01031306.1, on the reverse strand, counting down.
TCTTCTGTAAATCGTTGACTGTGTTTTCAGTTTTGAATGAGCTGTCTTCCAGGTGTGATACCCTGTTTTCCATGTGGTCAAGCCTACTAGAGTTCATTTCTATTGCAGTCTTTAATTCGTTTATTGCTTCTTTCATTTCGTTCAGTGTTTCTTTCTGATTCCTTCTTAGAGCCTCAACTTCTTCCTTCATCTCCTCTACACTTTCTTTGAGGCCGTTCATCATTCTGAAGATCAAAATTCTGAATTCTCCGTCTTGCATTTCCTGTAGGTCAGTATCAGTAAACTCACTTGATGCATTGTGAGTATTTCTTGCATCTTCACTGTTCCTCATTCTCGTGTTTTCGATGTTTTCAATTTTGTGTTTCTGTTGCCTCCGCATCATCTTCCTTTCTATGTATAAGACCTCTTGTTGGTGCCTGTAGACCTAATTGGGTTAGTACACTGCCGGTTGTGGTTCCCTCTTGTCTTGTTGACCAGGGCGTGGTGTGTGTATGTGGGGGGGGCAAATAGGGTCCAGAGCTCGGGTGCTGGCACGTGAGGCGCACTTCAAGGCAAGATGTTGGATGTGGGCTCCGAGGCACGGGTGACGGTGCCGGAAGATACCCGGTCTCCGAGGAGCAGATGCACACGTGCTCCGGGTCTTGGGGGGCATCGCTGGAGGTTGCTCGGGCTCTGATGCGCAGTGCTGTGTATCTCGCACAGGCCCTGGGGGGTGCAAGCTCTGGGTATCAGGTGGTAGTGCCTGAGGGTGCACTGGCGCTGGGGCACTATGCTAAGGATCACACGCGGGCCCTCGTGGGGTGCTTGGGCTCCTGGAATTCGGTGGTGGTGCAGGTGGGTGCCCTGGCTCTAAGGCTGTGTGGAGGGTCGTGCGGGTCTTAAGTGGCGGCGTCAGAGGGTATCCGGGCTCTGAGGTGCAGCACAGGGGCTCCCGGGTTGCACGGTACAGCACAGCTGGCTTGGGCTGGGTGCAGCTGTTTGCCCTGATCGTGCTGAACGGCGCGGCTGTTCACCTGTGTCGCACTGGATCACGTGTCTGACTGCCTGGGTTGCACAGGAATGCGCAGCTGGCCTAGACTGGGCGCAGCTAGCTGCTCTGGTTACTCGTGAAGGCAGGAGGTGGGGGCCGTCCTGGTCCCGCGTGGGAGGGTGCTGCTGGCCTCTTGGTTGTGTGGGTCGGCGCAGCTTGTGTAGGCCGATCACGGGGTCGCGGGGCGTGGTGTCATGGGGCCGCTGGGGTGCAAGCCACGGGGGGCAGGCCGTGGGCTGCTTGGGTCTAGGCTGGGGGTGTGGGGCCGCTGGGCACAGGGCGCAGGGCCTCTGGGTCCCAGTCCTTGGCTGGGAGCGTGTGGCCTTGGGGTGCCCGGTTCTTCCTGGTCTCACGGGGTGATGTGGCTAGTTTGGGGGCCGGCGTGTCTGGCCACCTGTGTGACAGAGATGCTGCTGGCCTAGGCGGGTGCAGGGGGCGGGGCCGTTCTGGTCGCGTGTGGGGGGGTGCGCCTGGTCGCCGGATTGTGCAGGATGGCGCAGCTTGTGTAGGCGGGTCACAGGTGTGCGCGGTTCGGGACACAGGGCGCACAGGCTTCCCCGATCCTGGCTGACGCGGTTATGCAGGGCGGTGGGACACGGGGAGCGGGCACGGCGCAGTGCGCAGGGTGCAGTGCGCGCGGTTCGGGACATAGGGTGCACAGGCTTCCCCGATCCTGGTTGACGCGGTTATGCAGGGCGGCGGGATACGGGGAGCGGGCACGGCCCAGTGCGCCGGGTGCAGTGCGCGCGGTTCGGGACACAGGGCGCACAGGCTTCCCCGATCCTGTTGACGCGGTTATGCTGGGCGGTGGGACACGGGGAGCAGGCATGGCGCAGTGCGCGGAGTGCAGGACGCAGGGCGCCGGTGCTTCCCCAATCTTGGTTAGCGCGGGGCTCCAATGCAGGGTGCTGGGGATCGCGCAGGCTCGTAGTGCAGTGGAGGGGGAAGTGCTCGGTCGGGGCAGGAGCCCACGATCTGCTGCTGTGATGGCCCCACCACTCTCGGAATTCTATTCCAGTTTCTCCTTCAGATCTGTCTGTGGCGCCGGGGGCTGTTAGCCCTGGCAGTAGGGACCGGGGGTAAGATGGCTCCTTACCGATCCTGCCGTGCCATCTCCGGCATGCAGCTTTCTGAGGAATTCTGGAGCTGGTAGACTCTGTGTCTGCGTATTCGTACTTGGGTTACTGGATTTTGGGTTTTGGATCTTCCGTGTCTGTGCGATGTTGTTTATTTCTGAGTCCCTGATGCGATTCTGAGACAGTTTTGAGACAGGCTCGTTCAGGGGCTCCTACTCCGTTGCCATCTTCCCGGCTCCATACTTTATTTTGAAACCAGGTCTCACAAAGTTGTGGAGGGCCTCACTAAGGAGAGAGAGAGAGAGAGAGAGAGAGCGAGAGCTGAGGCTGGCCGCGAACTCAGATCCTCTGGTCTCCGCCTCCCAAAGTACTTTATTCTTTATTTTGAAACATGGTCTTGCTACTTTGTGGAGGGCCTCACTAAGTAGCTGAGGCTGCCTGTGAACCCAGATCCTCCTGTCTCAGCCTACCAAGTACTGGGATTACAAGTGTGCGCCACCACGCCCGGCTTATTTCTTATTTTGAAACAGGGTCTCGTTAGGTTGATGAGCATCTCACTACTTGCTGAGGCTGTCCTCGAACCTGTGATCCTCCTGTCTCAGCCTCCCAAGTACTGGGATTACAAGCGTGTGCCACCGTGCCTGGCTAGAAATACTTTAAAAAATCATGTTCAGAGAGACTTTCTCATTTTTCTGCATGTCATATGCTAACTAATTTTGTGTCAAATGTATCGAATGTAGAGTTCTATGAGTTTTAATACATGTATAAACTCATGTATCCACCGGTACCCTCAGAACAGATCATGGCTTAAAAACTCCCCACACGCATTCCCGTGTGCCCAGACCCTTACCTCACCTCAATTCCGTCATATCTCATCTATCCTCTGTCCCTACACATTTGCCTTTTCCAGAATGGCCTATGAATCGGATCATACAGGATGTTCCTTGAGATTGCCTTCTTCCGCTCAGGGTGATGTCCATGAGATTAATCCACACCATTGCCTTTTATGCCTGAGTAGTATTTCATGTATGGATGTAGCACAGTTTGATTTCTACCACCTGACTTATGATATTTGGGTTGTTTCTAGTTTTTGGTATGAATAAAGTTATTATGAAGAAATAACCAAAAGTGTCAAAAGTGTTTTGTTATTTATCAAGATGGTCATATAATCCCCTTTCTTCTGACCAATAGAATTTATGGTACGTTAACAGTGGTAAATAAACTATGATATGTCTTCTAGTCTGTACAGTCTAGTAATGAAATATCATATACATATTCCCATTTGTATATATTTTAATAAAATTGCAACCATCAGAGGCAAATTGGAATGCAAAAAGTATCTATAATGGAATGAGAAGTAATCTCAAAAGAATGAAATAAGCAACTTGAATCGCATGAGAAATCTCATCAAAAAATTACGTGATGCATACAACTGATTCATATTTTAGATGTGCTGAGGAATGATACTTTAATTTTTGCTTTTTAGCTCAAAATGTATTCTAGGGATTAAATTAATTAGTATTATTTCAAAGTAAAAAGGTTTATGCTATTTCCTACACATGCTTTCTCAATGAAATGGTTATTAATGGATATACTTCAGAGATGCTATTATGAACTAGATTGTTTTCTGGGAAAATCCAATGTTGATGCTCTAGCTGCCAGTGTGACTGTTTGAAGATAGATACTTTTTGGATGTGATTAACTGTAGTCATGCTAGGTGCGGTGGCGCACGACTGTCATCCCAGTACTTGGGAGGCTGAGACAGGTGAATCAGAGGTTCACGACCAGCCTTGGCAACTTAGTGAGACCCTCAACAATTTAATTAGACCCTGTTTCAAAAAAAAAAAGGCTGGGAGTGTAGTGTAGTTTGGAGGTAGAATGCCTCTGAGTTCAACCCCCAGTACCCCCCCCCCAAAAAAAAAAGAACTGAAATCATGAGGGAGGAACTTTAATTCAGTAGGAAGGGGAGGGACTCAGAAGTCTATGTGCACAGAGGAGGCCACGTGAACCCACACAGGACAGGTCCTATGAGAAGGTGGCCTGCCAAGGAGCCACCAGCTCATGAGAGCATCCCCCTACTGGCCCCTTGATCTTGAACTTTCTGTCTCCAGAAATGTGAAGAAATACATTCTGTTGTTTGAGCAGCCAGTCCGGCATTGTGTTACAGCAGGTCTCACCCACTAATATGGACAAAACTTCAAGAGGAAAAGAGGGATATGGAGCAAAGAAAATGTTAAATGTGTTAAATGTGCTGAGAAAATGAGTCAGCATAAGATGTAATCAAGTTGGTATTTCATAGTTTAAAACAAGCTCTTGTTTAAGATTCTACATCAAGTGAATGGCCACTTCAAAATTATTCAATTTTCGTTTGCCTAATGTTGGTGACCATCCCACGGTGCACCTGAGAGTAAAAGAATGACGCAGACTGAGAGCAGATTGAGAGGGGCAGGCCAGGGGGCCTCACTCTATGGCAAAGGCCTTGCTGGACACTGGTCCACAGTGTTTATTCATTCTTTTTTTTTTGCGGTACTGGGGATTGAACCTAGGGGCTTCTACCTCCGAGCTACACCCCCAGCCCTATTTTTTATCCTTTATTTTGAAACCAGGTCTCACAAAGTTGCAGAGGGCCTCACTAAGTAGCTGAGGCTGGCCACAAACCCGGATCCTCCGGTCTCCGCCTCCCAAGTACTGGGATTACAAGCGTGTGCCACCACACCCGGCTAGCTTTTATTCATTCTTAAGGGGAGAGGTTGAGGTATGGATGCTCCTGCATGCATGCAGGGCTGGTGAGATAAAATTTAGTATATGTCCAGTGAGGGCTAGAGGTAAACGTTTAACTTGACTGGCTACAGAACAATTGTAGAGAGTCTTTGAGCTAGTGGTTACCAATAAAACCGATGAGGATGTGCAGATGCTTGAGACAATGTTTGACAAGTGGGATATTTGGGAATAGGCGCCGGCAAGAGACTCAGGAATGTTTACCTTGGAGGAACAGGCTGCTTTCAGCCAGCTGGTCAGTCTGATCATGGCTTCCCATGACCCTTAGACCTTTCCAAGGCAAATGTTAACCCATTTCTGGCAGTTGCCTTCTCCATATCTCCCCTTGTCTTTTTCTTTAAGAAGTCATTCTATCAGCCAAACCCCATGTAGACGTTGCTGCTGGTTTAAGGTTTGGGAGAGGCATCTTCCAACGAGCAGGTGATAACACCAGCATTGCTAAGAACAATGCCTCAGGACTGCGAGCTTGGCCAGTCATAGCCATCCCCATCTCGGCTCTATGACTCAGCTTCTTAATCATTCCCCGGGGGACCTCTGAGGCTCTGTGTCTGGGGCAGCTCCGGCTGCAGGGCTGGTCTAGGCAGCATCACCGCTGTCAGGAGTGTAAATATGGGCGGCTCCTGGGGGCTGGGCTCCTCTAATTTCATTTGTTGCATTCTTGGAATCAGGTCCTTGGCCATGGTAGGGTTTAATGCACTGTATTGGCAGCCAACGAGGTTGTTCCTGTAATGAAACTCATCCATAACCCCATCCCCAAGCTAACAGGGGTACAGTGTAAAAACAATCCTTAAGATCTACGACAATAAGAGGCCAGTCTTTAGGAATCATAGATGGGGCAGGGAGGCCTGCCTGAAGGTGCCCCATAGGCTCTAACACTGCAGTTATAGCTCTAAGATCATGAAGCAATCTCCATTTTCCTGATTTTTTTAGGTACAACAAAAATAGGAGAATTCCAAGGGCTCACTGGGGGTTCAATATGACCAGCTTGTCATTGGTCCTGAATAAGCAAATGGGCTTGTTTTAGTTTGTCCCCTTTTAGGGCCCACTGCTCTACCCATACGGGGCTATCCGTCTTCTACTTTAAGGATAGCAGGGAAATAGCAGAGGCCCCTAGGAAAAACGTGTTGTAAGAACTATCCCCATTGGGAGAGTACATCTCTTCCCCACAAATTGATGCTTATCGGTGCCGCACAGGGCTGTAAGGCAGCTGTCTGGGATTCAGGTCCCTGAAGAGCAAGTATATTAGTACTTTGCCATAGCTGATTACATTCTCCAACACCTGAAAATCGGGGCGATGACATCTGTAGAGGCCGTGTGTGAGGCCACTGTCCTTTACTTATTATAGTAACATCAGCCCCCATGTCCACTAAATCCCAAAAAGTTTTTTTTAATTTATTCTTGTGATATTTTTTTGTGTCCAGAATGCAATGTTTTGACCAGTAGAGCCGAATTCACCTTCTCTTCTCTCTTGTTTGGCTGTATGTAGAACCCAATAGGGCAGGATAAGGAGTTGCAAGATCTTTGTGCCAGCTTCAATACTATGTACTCCCTTTCCTGTCATTAACACTGTATCTCTCCTTTATAATCACTGTCAATAACCCCTGGTATGACAGTAAACCATTTTGCATTTAGACTAGATCATCCCATTATTATCCCAACTGTCCCAGCAGGGAGAGGTCCAAATACACCTGTAAAAATTTGATATGGGGAGTGCACTTCTATGAGCATGCAGTCTCGTGCTGTGGGGAGGTGTAGGCCTGCGCTTCCAGCAGTGGCTGTGGAGAGGTTGTGGATGGAAAGCCTCCCCAAGCAGGCCCATCTCCTGTTTCCTGAGGTAGACAACAGGTTACTTTATCAAATTCTGAGTGGCATTGACTAGCCCAGTGATTCCCCTTCCTACAGTGAGGGTGAATCCTTGGAGTCACTCCGGAACTGATGGTGGTCCCTTCCTTTGTATATTAACTTTGGAGTATTCCCTTTTAAAATGTCCTATTTTGCAACAATGGAAGCAAACTCCCTGTCCTGTATCTTGTTTCATAGCTGCATCAGATATGTTGGCTTTATGCTGCTCAGTCGCTACCCACTGACAGGCTTTGATTAGTTCTCCCACCGAGGTCGCCTTAGCTCTTATCCCTTTCATAGCCTCTTTACGATCTATATTAGACTTTTCATAGGCCAATTGTAATAATAAGATATCAGCAGCCTGTTTATGAGCCACTTGCTGCTGAATTGCTCTACTCAGCCTGTCTAAAAAAGTGGTGTAAGGCTCTTGAGGGCCCTGGTATACTTCCAAAAAGGAGCCCTGATCTCCTGACTCAGGGATTCTGTCCCAGGCCTGCGTTGTGCATAAGGTAGCTTGTTGATAAGCATTGGGCAGAAACTGAAGCTGGGTTTGTGTGTCTTGATAAGGACCTCTTCCCTGCAGCATTTCCACTGTGATATTCTGTCCAGCCAGTGCATTACGATGGGCTTGCTCACTACATAGATCTTCATATAGATCTCCAGCTTAAATATTGAGGACCACTTAAACAAGTTCTTGCTAGATGGGTCCAATCCCATGGGGTCACCTGATTTTGTGCCCAAAAGTCAGAAACCAGTCCTCTGGTATAAGGGCTAGTGGCTCTGTTTTCTCTAATACTCTTTCTGACCTCTTTATACACATCATAATCTATAGGAGTAAAGATATTAGCACCATCCTGTACATGCACTGGGCATGTTAAAATCTCTCCCTCCAGCTCAGCCCACCTAAGCGCCTTTGCCAATGCTGGCTGCTGCCTTATGGGGGGAGGGGGAGCTGGCTACTTTTCCTTCTGTGCAGAAGACGTCCCGCTGGGGAAGGTGGCTGTGGCTGAGGTGGCAGCTGCAGAGGTGGTAGTTCGCAGGTAGAGGGTCCTCACTATCTGAGTTTAGCACTAACAATGCCCCATGGAGCAGGCACCAAATGACTCTAATTTGCACTGGGACCCCATGCTGTGCCCTTTTCAGGTTCTTACCTACTTTATCCCATACTCCTATATCTATGGTGCCTCTTTCTGGAAACCAAGGATTTACTTCTAGCACTACTTGCAATAATTTGAGCAGCTGACCCTCACTGACTGTGGCACCCAATGCTTTTAGGAGGTATTGGAGTATTCTTAGGTACTCCCTCTGCTCTGCGGATAAAGTTTTCCCCATTTGTTACCCTAACCTTCTAAGTTCTGAGGACAGTCGAATCCCACTCTCCTTAGGGATCCGATGTGGAGCTCCCAACCACTTTAAGTTATCCTCAGTTTCTTTTCCCCTGTCCTCGTTCCAAGTGTCTCTGTTCAGATGCCACTTGTCGGTGACCATCCCGTGGCACACCAGAGGGGAAAAGAATGATGCAGACACAGAGCAGATTGACAGGGGCAGGTCAGGGGGCCTCACTCTTAGGCAAAGGCCCCTCTGGACACTGGTACATAGATTTTATTCATTCTTGAGGAGGAAGGTTGAGGTATGGATAATACTGCATACGTGCAGAGCTCAGGAGGTAAAACTTAACAAAAATATGTGCAGCGAGGGCTAGAGGTTAACATTTAACTGGGCTGGCCACAGAACAATTGCAGAAAGTCTTTGAGCTAGTGGTTAGCAATAAAGTCACTGAGGATGTGCAGAAGATTCTTGAGACAATGTTTGACAAGCGGGATATTTGGGAATAGGCACCAGCAAGAGACCCAGGAACGTTTACTTTGGAGGGACAGGCTGCTTTCAGCTAGCTCGTCAGTCTGATCATGGCTTTCCATGAGCCTTAGACCTTTCCAAGGCAAATGTTAACCTGTTTCTTTTTTTTTTTTTGCAGTACCAGGGGTTGTACCCAGGGGCGTTTTACCTCTGAGCTATACCACTGGCCCTATTTTTTATCCTTTATTTTGAAACCGGGTCTCATGAAGTTGCAGAGGGTCTCACTAAGTAGCTGAGGCTGGCCGTGAACCCAGATCCTCCGGTCTCAGCCTCCCAAGTACTGGGATTACAAGCGTGCACCACCACGCCCGGCTGTTAACCTGTTTCTGGCCGTCACCTTCTCCACAGCCTAGATTATTCTACTTAATTATTTTTTTGCAGACTTATTATTCAAAGTGTGGAAGGAAATTTTCAGAATATTGAAGCCATGTGTGTCTCACATGCCAGCTCCATGTTATCCTCCACATGAAGTATTTATGATTTAAAGTTATGCATTATACAGAACTGTCGGGTCATCTTGGGAAACCATTGCTATTTACCACTCTACTTTGTATCGCACACGTGTACCACAGTGTGTTTTGATTTCATTGTTTGAACCACCAACTTTTTTGGATGGCAAGGACATTCAATTCTAAATTGAATATGGAGGACTGTATTTGAGGTGGATTTATTCCATCATGAATTCTTATTTCATGTTTAATAATAGGTAGTAGCTGGGCATGGTGGCGCATGCCTGTAATCCCAATACTTGGGAAGCTGAGACAGGAGGATTGCAGGTTTGAGGACAGCCTCAACATGTAGTGAGACTCTCAGCAACCTAGAGAGACCCTGTTTCCAAATAAAAAATAAAAATAGGGCTGGGGGTATTGCTCGGAGATAGAATGTCCCTGGGTTCAAACCCCAGTACCAAAAAAAATAATAATGGGTAGTAAACAGTACCATTATAAAACATACACAAAATAAAATTCAAGAGTGACAAATATATTAGAGTAAATTTAGTCTATACGTACCATAAGCAGAACTGAAGAATATTAGATTTAATGTGAATAGATGAAAGGCTTAGAAAAAGAAAACATCTCTATTAGGGATGGAGAGGGTAGGGCTGTGATCATGGCCTGACCTCATTGCTGTTACAAGTTTCCATCTGCAGTTAGGAAAGTGACTCCTCTCAGCTATCGAATTAAGGAAGGCCTTTTACAAAGTTGAGATTTGATGTTAAATATTTTGGTTTTCTCCTAAAACACCTTTGGGATCTTGATTAACCCAAATCTCCTTCATCTTATCGTCTTAAAATTCCTTTTAGCCGGGCGTGGTGGCACACGCTTGTCATTCCAGTACTTGGGAGGCTGAGACAGGAGGATTGCAGGTTCATGGCCAGCCTCAGCTACTTAGTGAGGCCCTCTGCAACTTAGTGAGACCCTGTTTCAAAATAAAGAATAAAAAATAGGGCTGGGGAGTATCTCAGAGGTAGAATGACCTTGGGTTCAATCCCCAGCACCACACACACACACACACACACACACACACACACACACACAACTCCTCTTAAACTTAAGAAGAGTCTAATCATTCTTTTCTCAAGAAAATAATATAAAGATTACATACATAATTCAATGGACCTTTCTGCAACCATTAAAATGGTACCTATGAAATACATTTTATAACTACTGTGAATTTCTCATATACCTGTTTTATTATAATCTTGTATAAAATGTGGAAATGAAGCCGGGCGTGGTGGCGCACGCTTGTAATCCCAGTACTTGGGAGGCTGAGACCGGAAGATCACAGGTTCATGGCCAGCTTCAGCTACTTATTGAGGCCCTCTGCAACTTTGTGAGATCCTGTTTCAAGATAAAGAATAAAAAATAAGACTGGGGGTGTAGTTTGGAGGTAGAATGCCCCTGGGTTCCATCCCTAGTGCTGCAAAAAAAATGTGGAAATGAGAGAAAGCGTGTTCATATTATCATTAATAGCAAGTTGTAATATAAGAGGGAAATGTATAGCCTTGTATACCAAGCAAATTATACATTACTACATTAGTTCTTGGCATTATGAAATTTTAGAGTTATTATCTAAAAATTTTTTTTTGTGTGTGGTACTGGGGATTGATCCCAGGGACATTCTACCTCTGAGCTACACTCCCTACCCTATTTTATTTTATTTTTTTGTGGTACTGGGGATTGAACCTAGGGGCATTTTACCTCCAAGCTACATCCCCAGTCCTATTTTATTTTTTATTTTGGAAACAGGGTCTCGCTAAGTTGCGGAGGGCCTCACTAAGTAGCTGAGGCTGGGCGTGAATCTGCAATCCTCCTGTCTCAGCCTCCCAAGTACTAGAATTATAAGCATGTACCATGTGCCCCACTTATCTAAATCTTGAAATGGATCATCTCCATATTATTCTTGTGTGTTTATCATATGTCCTCTCTAGTATATTATAAGCCCCAAAGAGGCTGAGATCATGCCTGTTTTGTTTATTGTTGACTTCTAGCACCGAAAGCTGACACATAGAATATTTTGTGGAAGGAAGTAGTGAATGAATAAACTGCAGCAAGGCTAGTGAATCTGCTTTTTATGTTGCTTCCATTTATTTTCTCATCATTGTTTTGGGGCGCTGAGGCTGGGTTCTACCCTTCATAGTGAGCACCCCATATCTCTCTGTCATATCTCAAAAACATGTTTTTTGCTGTCTTTGGTCAATTTCCTGAATGTAAACATTTGACCCTAATTTACTCCTTAGCTATGGAAGAATGACTGTGTCTAATGTTGCTTGGCAGTGCTCAGGTAGCCAGATGAAAGTATGTAGATCTAAGCAAAACAGTGCAGATGGATGTATGTCTATTTGCATGTTAGCACCTGCGGCTCCGGGTCGCCTTCAGCATCAGTTGTAGAAGCCTGCAGGCTGCCGTGAATCTGCACAGGGTCTGGAGGAAGCTCAGTGGGGCTGTTTGAAAACATGAGATTTTCAGGAAGAAATTGTGAACCCAGTTATTGACAAACCTTGATGTTCGCTTGTTTGTAATGGTTTGTTGGAGTTTTTAAAAGTGAATCTGCGATGAATATTCAAGAGTGATTTCTACATAGCACTTTGAAGCAGTGTGGTAAGAAATCTCCAGCAGTGCATTTGAAGTTGGGATATTTTCTTAAAGACAATGCATGTTGCATACATCATATATACAATCATTTTTGGTATGGAATTCATAATGGGAATTTTAGGGAATGGATTCATCTCTCTGGTGAACTGTGTGGACTGGGTCAGGAGAAGGAAGATGTCTCCAGCTGATGGAATCCTCACTGCCCTGGCCTTCTCCAGGATGGGCTTGCTCTGGTCAGTACTCACACAGGCATTGACATATGCCTTGCACCCAGATTCAGCAATGATGTGGAAAATGATGAGAATCCTGAACTTTCCCTTGACTGTGACCAATCACTTAAATATCTGGCTGGCTACAAGCCTCAGCATCTTTTATTTTCTCAAGATTGCCAATTTCTCCAACTCTGTTTTTCACTATCTGAGATGGAGAGTTAAAAAAGTGGTTTCAGGGATCCTGCTGCTGTCTCTGATTCCCTTGTGTTTAAATATCATACTTACAAGAACATATATTGACGTCTGGGCTGATGGATCTAAAGGAAACATGTCTTTCATTTTCCATGGGAGCAACTCTGTAGAATTTTGCAAATTTCTTTTAGTCACAGACACTGTCTTCACAGTCATCCCCTTTGTTTTGTCCCTGATAGCTTTTCTCCTGCTCATCTTCTCCCTGTGGAGGCATCTGAAGACCATGCAGTGCAGCGCCCCAGGATCCAGAGACGCCAGCACCGCGGCCCACGTGAAGGCCTTGCAGAGTGTGGTCACCTTCCTCCTGCTGTACACCATCTTCTTTCTGTCATTTCTTGTACATGTTTGGAGGTCTGTGCTTCTGGACAAATATCTGATTGTTATGTTTTTCTGTGCTGTTGAACTAATTTTTCCTTCACTCCACTCCTGTGTCCTGATTCTGGGGGACAGTAAGCTGAGACAGGCATCTTTGTTGGTTCTGTGGTGGCTGAGGGGCAGGTCCACAGAGGCAGGACCACCGTGATCCTAAGACACTTTGATGCTCATCTTGCATGTTGTAAATGAAAATGGAATCATTAGAAATTTTGTATTAAAAATTTGCTTTCTAACTATTCCTAGGTTGTATGTAAGTTTGTGCATTTTACAAGATATGTTTGGTTTCAGTAGAATCTAAATATATTACAAAGTTAGTGGAATTATGTACACAAGTATATATTACCATATCTATATAAAAAGGAGATGAATATTAATTACATAAGTTCAAGAACTCTTTATTGTAGCATAATACTATTTTTGTGTCAGTCTTTTTTTTGAGATTTTAAAAATGATTAATGTATAATATATAAGATGTATGTCTCTATGTATGTGAAACAGTAAAAATAAATGTTTGTAATTATGTACACATAATAATAATTTACAAATTTAGAATATGTGCCTAAAATTTCAGATCAGGGCCATGTTGCTTCAAGACAGCAATGATGACATAGAAGATGTTTCACTGTTTGATGCAGAAGAAAAGACATCTAATAGACCAAAAAAATCCAAAATCAGACACCCAGTGGCATTGTTTTTCCACTTATTCTTTCGAGTCAGTGCCATTGTGGTCTATCTTCTCTGTGAATTGCTCGGCAGCAGCTTTATTGTTACATGGTGACAATTATCTGGTTTTGTCCTGTGACTTTTGGGCAGTGAAGAATGTCACAGGTAGACTGATGGTTGGCCTACATTGGTGGAATCATATTGATGAGGATGGAAAGGGCATTGGGTGTTTCAGTCCAGGAAGGCAACTCCTCAGGACAATATAACGGTTTCAGAGGCAGAATCAAGAATCTTCTGGTTGGGACTTATTGCTCGTCCAGTGCTGTGGGTGATCTTTGCCTTTGACTCTCTTCTCCTTCAGAGTGAAGTGGCTGGCTGTTCATCTTTTACTTTATTAATTTGGGTAAAATTTCTCCATCTTTTGGTTAGGTTGGCTAAGGGTTTATCAATCTTATTTATCTTCTCAAAAAATCTGGCTTTTTGTTTTATTGATCATTTGCATTTTTTATAATTCTCTACTTCATTAATTTCTACTCTAATTTTAATTATTTCTCACTATCTAATGGCTTTGGGGTTAGTTTATTCCTGTTTTTCTAGGGCCTTGAAATATATCATTAGGTTATTCAGAATCATTCTTCTTTTTTTTTATGTGGGCACTCAGTGCTGTAACATTTTCTCCTAAAAATGCCTTCATAGCATCCCAGAGATTTTGTAAGTTGTGCCTTTATTTTCATTTGATTATAGGAATTAAAACAATTTCCCCTTATATCTTCTACGATCCAGTCCTCACTCAAAAGTGTATTGTTCAATCTCAATGTATTTATGTAATTCCTCTGGATCTTCCTGCTGTTGATTTCTATTTTCAGTTCATTATGATCTGAAAAGATGCAAGGAGTTATACCAATTTTTTGTATTTACTAATGCTTTGTATCCTAGAATATGGTCTATTTTGGAGAAAGTTCCATGAGCATTTGAGAAGAATGTGAACTCAGCTGTTGTTGGATGAAATATTTGGTAATATCTGTTAGGTCCACTTGGTTTATAGTACTCTTTAGTTCTGAAGAGTCTTTACTGATCTTTTGTCTCCTGACCTACGTAGTTGTGAGAGAGGTGTGTTAAAGTCTCCCAGTATTATTGTGTTGGGGTCTGAGTCTTAATGTCAAGTATTGTTTGTTTTACGTAAGTGGGCACAACTATGTTTGGAGCATAAATGTTTACTATCATAAATGTTTACTTGTTGGGTTGTCCCTTTATCAGTAAGAAGTGATTCTTTTTGGTTTGAAGTCGACTTTGTCAGATATGAGAGTAGCTACCCCTGCTTGCTTTCATTCTCCATTTGCATGGACTGCTTGTACTTCTGTTTTTAGGAGTTTCCCTAAATGTGTTTTCATGCTGGACGAGTTCACCTTCTCAGTATGTGGCTCCCCTAAATGTAGGGGATTTGTGAGTTCTTTCACTTAATATTGCTTTCATTTCTTTGCTCAGCTTTTTTTCAGGGCACTGAGGCTGGGTCTGCCTTTCACAGTGTGCACCCCATGTCTCTCTGTGCCATCTTGCAAACATGTTTTCTGCTGTCTTTGGTGGTAGTCCCTTGTATGTAATCATTTGACCCTTGTTTACTCCTTAGCTATGGAAGAATGACTGTGTCATGCCGCTTATCCCCCATCCTGCCCAGGCAGCCCGTCCTCCTTCATCTTCCTAGGTACTTGTAGTGATGCTCATGAAGCAGGTGTTGGTGGTAGGTGAGGGGCAGGTGGGTAAACTCTGAAGGTCTCTTGTGCTGATGGATGAATGATCCCTAGTGGGCCAGGGACAGGCTGAGAGCTAGGAGGATTCTTCCCTGTGGGTGAACTCCTTCGCCTCAGTGACTGTGGGGACAATGGATGGATGGATGAGTGGATGGATGTAGGAATGGATTCATGAATCAATGATTGGATGCAGGGTTAGGTGCATGGATGAATGCATGGAACAATAGATGGATCAATGGGTGGATGGATGAATTGTGGATGGATCCATTCATTCATGGGACCAGTGACACAGGACCACAGAGAGATTTCCACTGCCCTTCAGATGCATGGATAAAATAGTCTCAAGTTCACTGAATATTTGAATTAATAGTGTTACAATTATAGTTGGCATCATTTTTAAAACAATGATTAGCAACTATCATTGTACTAGGCATGAGCTCCATGCATGAAAAAGTTGAGTTAATAAAAATCCTGAATCATAGAATTAGGAGATGAAGGGTATTTGGATTCATATAAGTGTGTATTTATGTGTGAGTTGGGTGAGCGTGTGTGTGTGTGTGTGTGTGTGTGTGTGTGTGTGCGTGTGCATGACCTTGTAGAAAGTAAAATGACAAAGTTTATTCTTATTGAGGAATATTCTTATTTGAGGAACAATGATCCTTATGAGGTTAGTAGATAACTCTGATAGATTATAGACTTTTGGACAATGTGTGCACAGGTCCCTCTGTAGACTGAAATTGAAAGTGTTTAAGGAACTGCAGTGCTTAGGAAGTTTCACACTCTGTTAGATTTTTGTTGCTTCCTCCATCCCTTAGAATTTTCTAATGTTGCTTGGCAGTGCTCAAGTAGCCAGATGAAAGTATGTAGATCGAAGCAAAACAGTGCAAATGGATGTATGTCTATTTGCATGTTAGCACCTGTGGCTTCAGGTCACCTCAGCATCAGTTGCAGAAGTCTGCAGGCTGCCGTGTGTCGGCACAGGGTCTGGAGGAAGCTCAGCAGGGCTGTTTGGAAACATGAGATTTTCATGAAGAAACTGTGAATCCAGTTATTGACAAACCTTGATGTTTGCTTGTTTGTGATGGTATGTTGGAATTTTTGAAAGTCTGCGATGAATATTCAAGAGTGATTTCTACATAGCACTTTAAAGCAGTGTGGTAAGAAATCTCCAACAGTTCATTTGAAGTTGGGATATTTTCTTAAAGACAATGCGTGCTGTATACATATGCACAGTCATTTTATGTGTGGAATTCATAATGGGAATTTTAGGGAATGGATTCATCACTCTGGTGAACTGTGTGGACTGGGTCAGGAGAAGGAAGATCTCTCCAGCTGATCGAATCCTCACTGCTCTGGCCATCTCCAGGATCGGCATGCTCTGGTCAGTATTCACACAGGCATTGACATATGCCTTGCACCCAGATTTGGCAACGATGTGGAAAATGATGAAAGCCATGAGCATTCCCTTGACTGTGGCCAATCACTTCAGCATCTGGCTGGCTACAAGCCTCAGCATCTTTTATTTTCTCAAGATTGCCAATTTCTCCAACTCTGTTTTTCTCTACCTGAGATGGAGAGTTAAAAAAGTGGTTTCAGGGATCCTGCTGCTGTCTCTGATTCCCTTGTGTTTAAATATCATACTTACAAGAACATATATTGACGTCTGGGTTGGTGGATCTAAAGGAAACTTGTCTTTCATTTCCCATGTGAGCAACTCTGCAGGATTTGGCAAACTTCTTTTAGTCACAGACACTGTCTTCGCAGTCATACCCTTCATTTTGTCCCTGATAGCTTTTCTCCTGCTCATCTTCTCCCTGTGGAGGCATCTGAAGACCATGCAACGCAGCGCCCCAGGATCCAGAGACGCCAGCACCACGGCCCACGTGAAGGCCTTGCAGAGTGTGGTCGCCTTCCTCCTGCTGTACGCCATCTTCTTTCTGTCGTTTCTCATACAAGTTTGGATGTCTGTGCTTCTGGACAAATATCTGATTGTTCTATTTGTCTTTGCTATTGAACTAGCTTTTCCTTTAGCCCACTCCTGTGTCCTGATTCTGGGGGACAGTAGGCTGAGACAGGCATCTTTGTTAGTGCTGTGGTGGCTGAGGGGCAGGTCCACAGATGCAGGAACACCGCGACCCTAAGACATCTCTGTGCTTATTTTGCATGTTGTAAATGAAAATCAAGTCAGTAGTAATTCTTGTATTGATTTTTTACTTTCTAACTATTCCTAGTTTGCATGTAAGTTTGTGCATTTTAAAGGTATTCTTGGTTTAAGCAGAATCTAAATGTATTAAAAAGATAGCAGAATTATATACAGAAGATATTACCATATCTATATAAAAAGGGTATGATTATGAATTCATATTAATTCAGGTTGTACATAAGTACAAGAATTCTTTATTGTAGCATAATATTTTTGTGTGCTTTCTTTATTTTTTTGAAAATTTAAAAATGATTAACCTAAAATATATAAGATGTATGTGTGTATGTATGTATATGAAATAATAAAAATAAAATTTTGTAATTATATGCACATAATAATAATATTTTTTAAACTTAGAATCTGTGTCTAAATTTCAGAATAGAAGTGAAGAATAACATATAGACTGGAAAATCAGATGCACTAAATATAATGTTTAAATATGACTCCAAAAGTGTTTCAGAGGCCACGCATGGTGGCGCAGGCTTGTAATCCCAGTACTTGGAAGGCTGAGACTGGAGGATCCAGATTCGTGGCCAGCCTCAGTTATGTAGTTAGGCCATCCGCAACTTAGTGAGACCCTGTTTCAAAATAAGGAATAAAAAATAGGGCTGTGGGTGTAGCCCGGAGGTAGAATGCCCTGGGTTCAATCCCCAGTCCTGCCAATAAAAAAAAGTGTTTTAGAAATTCCTCAGAATCATGAGGCTTTTTAATCTAATTACCCTATGTAAATTGTAACATACTTATTGTCATTAGAAATATGTAATTTAGAGTCGGGCGTGGTGGCGCATGCTTGTAATCCCAGTACTTTGGGAGGCGGAGACCAGAGGATCCGGGTTCATGGCCAGCCTCAGCTCTCTCTCTCTCTCTCTCTCTCTCTCTCTCTCTACTTAGTGAGGCTCTCTGCAACTTCGTGAGACCCGGTTTCAAAATAAAGTATAAAAAATAGTGCCGGGGGTTTAGCGCGGAAGTAGAACGCCCCTGGGTTCAATCCCAGTACCACACACAAAAAAAGAAATATGTAATTTACATTTGAAATGTGTTATATTTTTCTATGTAATGTGCAGTCATGTACTGTAATCCATTTTAATTTTAACACACAAGTATACTAAATCATGGCTACTGATTGTCTTTTAATTAAAGATCACTCTGGGAAACTGGTGTTTTTCTTTATGTCATTATATATCCATATTTTACTAGGGTGGAAAATTACCCAGTTGTCACAGGAATAGAAATTTAAAGTATCAGATAAGTGACCAACCTATAATTAACCTAGACATTAGAGTATGTATATATGTTGCTAGCATTGACTGTATGGCAGAAATAAGAAGGTAAATGAAAAATGACATGAATTTAAAGCACTAAGTGAAGAAATTATAATAAATTACATTCAAGAGGAGAGGTGAAGAAAGGGACTGCTTAGCTGTCTATATCCTTTTGGTTCAAATTAAGTTGGTTGTATGTGTCTAGAAATTTGTCAATCTTTTCTAGGTTTTTCAGTTTATTGGCATATGTTTTCAAAATAATTCCTAATGAGCCAGGCGTGGTGGCACACGCTTGTAATCTCAGTACTTGGGAGGCTGAGACAGGAGGATTGCAGGTTCACAGCCAGCCTCACCATCTTAGTGAGGTCCTCTCTAACTTAGTGAGACCCTGTTTCAAAATCAAAAATAAATTAGGGCTGGGTTATAACTCAGAGGTAGAATGCCCCTGGGTTCAATTCCCAGCACCAACAAAACAAACGAAAGTTCCTAATGATCCTCTGGATTTCTATACTGTCTGCACTGATATTTTCTTAGAGATTTTATTAGAGATTGACATTTTATTTAGAGATTTTAGGTAAATTATCTCTTTATTTTGGTTAAATTGGCTAAGGGTTTATCAAACTTGTTTATCTTTTAAAAAAAACCAGACTTTTTAATTGATCATTTATATATTTTTTATAATTCTAATGGCTTAGGGGTTAGTTTGTTCCTGTTTTTGAAATACATCAGGAGGTTGGTTGGAATCTTCTGGTTTTTTTTTTAAATGTGGGCATGCAATGCTAACAAAGTTTCCTCCTAAAAATTTCTTCATAGCATCCCAGAGATTTTGGTAATTTGTGTCTTTCTTTTCTTTTCTTTTTTTTTTTTGCGGTACCGGGGATTGAACGCAGGTGCATTCTACCTCCGCGCTATGCCCCCGGCCCTATTTTTTATACTTTATTTTGAAACCGTGTCTCACGAAGTTGCGGAGGGCCTCACTAAGTAGAGAGAGAGAGAGAGAGAGAGAGAGAGAGGGAGAGAGAGAGAGAGAGAGCTGAGGCTGGCCGTGAACCCGGATCCTCCGGTCTCCGCCTCCCAAAGTACTGGGATTACAAGTGTGCGCCACCACGCCCGGCCTTTATTTTCATTTGATTATAGGAATTAAAAAACTTTTTACCCTTATTTCTTCTATGATCGAGTCCTCGTTCAAAAGTATATTGTTCATTCTCTATGTATTTATGTAATTCCTCTGGATCTTCCTACTGTTGACTTGTATTTTCATTTCATTATGATCTTAAAAGATTCAAGGAATTACATCTATTTTTTTCAATTTGCTAATGCTTGCTTTGTAGTCTAGAATATAGTCTATTTTGGGGAAAGTTCCATGAGCAGTTGAGAAGAATGTGAATTCAGGTGTTGTTGGATGAAATAGTCTGTAATGTCTGTTAGGTCCACTTGGTTTATAGTATTCTTTTGGTCTGAATAGTCTTTACTGATCTTTTGTCTAGGTGACCTATGTAATTGTGAAAGAGGTGTGTTGAAGTCTCCCAGTATTATTGTTTTGAGGTCTGAGTCTTAGTAGTGTTTGTTTATGTAAAGGTGTTCAGCTATATTTGGGGCATACATATTTACTATCATTGTATCTTTTTTTGGATTGTTTCTTTATCAGTAGGAAGAGTCTCTTCTGATAACTTTTGGCTTGACATCGGCTTTGTCGGATATGAGAGTAGCTACCCCTGCCTGCTTTCGGTCTCCATTTGCATGGAATATCTTTTTCCATCCTTTCATCTTTACAGTAATGATAGCCTTACATTGCCTAAATGGAAGTTTGATAATTTTCACCAAATTCAGAAAACCCATAACTATGATTTCATCTTTTTATTTATTTATTTATTTTTTTTTGCGGTACCGGGGATTGAACGCAGGGGCGTTCTACCTCTGCGCTACACCCCCAGCCCTATTTTTTTTATACTTTATTTTGAAACCGGGTCTCACAAAGTTGGGGAGGGCCTCACTAAGTAGATAGATAGATAGAGAGAAACAGGGAGAGAGAGAAAGAGAGAGAGAGAGAGAGAGAGAGAGAAAGAGAGAGCTGAGGCTGGCCGCAAACCTGGATCCTCCAGTCTCTGCCTCCCAGAGTACTGGGATTACAAGCATGCGCCACCACGCCTGGCGTCTATGATTTCATCTTGAATAAAAATGTTGAAAAAATGAATGTATAGAATATTTAACTCAAGAAAATAGAAATGAATGACAAAATAATGTTGGAAAAAGTAGAAGGAAAGTCAGAAGAAGTAGAATAACATTTACTTAGTTTTATTTTGAACAGGCAACTATACTCAGCGCTCCACACATGTTACCATGTTTAATCCTGAAAGCAGTGCTAACCCTTTGATACAGGAAGAAGCAGAATAATAGAGGAAGTTCCCATCTTTGCCAAGGTCCCACAGCTAGACAATGGAATAATCGATTGTTAGCACAGGCAATCTGATTCCCAAGCTCATGTCCATAACTACTATGTTCTTCTGTGTCATTCTCTGGAAAGAGAATAGTAAAACACTATACTTTTTGTTTTTACTGAGACATAGAAATTTATTTAGGAAAGTAGGGAATATACATTTAAGGCACAATGCAGGTCATCCCCAAAATGAGAGAAGCCAAACATCATGTTTTTGAAACGTCACTTTTAGTTGTCGAGCGCCTGGCCGTGTTGAGAGAACAATGAGAGCAGGCCTCGGTCGCAATGCCTCGGTGAGGATGATCTTGCAGCCCCGACTTTCTCTTATGCCTGCTGAAAATGTGGGCAAGTTAGCGTTTTCTGTAGAAAGCAGCTGTTTTTGCCTGCATGCAAGGACAGTTGATCCTGAGAATGTTGGTCACACAAAGAACAAACTAGTAATACCTATTACAAACTAAGCAAAGTAATAATGTCACTGCTTCTGTTGTCTGACTTGTAAAACCCCTCTCCCTGGGGCCGCTTGCGTGGCGTGGAGAGGGAAGTGCTCATGTAGCCAGGTGCCAGTGGACCGAGCATCCTGAGCGATGGAGGTGGTCTTTTCTGTCAAAGCACTGTGGGAAACTCAGGTGAGCCTGTCCAGCCCGTCGCCCCGGACTTTCTATCCAAGCACCTGACCAGCCCAGAACTGCTGGAATTTCTGGTGAAATGGTTTTCCAGCCATCTCCACTGTGAGTGCGCCATAAATATTTTTACATAAACCTGTATTTTACCTTCTCTCCCCATTTCCAAGTGCCTTCTTTGGTTTCTCGGGGACCTATTCCACTGCGTTGGCACCAATGGGCTGTGGACAAAACATCTAGATACTCAGGCATCTTTTGGTGTCTATGAGGAATTGGTGTCACGACTCCTTTGGACACCAGAATCCACAGATATACAATTCCCTTATGTAAAATGCTGTTAAAGTTGGATATAGTCTATCTTCCTCACCCTTCCTCATACTTCATATCACCTCTAAAATACTTATAACACCTATATGATGTAAATACTATGTAAATAGGTCTAATGCTCTACTGCTTAGGAAGAGTGAAAAAAGTGTGTATATGTTTAATATAGATGAATATGCTTTTTTGAAATGATTTTCAAGGTGCGCCACCTGGGCGGACCCCGTGCGCCAGGTACCGGACCCCCCAGCGTCCCTGCGCCGGCTGCCCCGGCAGTCCCTGCGTGTGCCACCTGGGTGGAACCCGTGCGCCAGGTACCTGAGCCCCCCAGCGTCCCTGGGCCGGCCGCCCCTGCAGTCCCTGAGTGCGCCACCTGGGCGGACCCCGTGCGCCAGGTACCAGACCCCCCAAGTGTCCTCGGGCCGGCCGCCCCGGCAGTCCCTGCGTGCGCCACCTGGGCGGACCTCGTGCGCCAGGTACCGGACCCCCCGGCGTCCCCGCGCCGGCTGTCCCCGGCAGTCCCTGCGTGCACCACCTGGGCAGACCCCGTGCGCCAGGTACCGGACCCCCGGCGTCCCCGCGCGGGCCGCCCCAGCAGTCCCTGCGTGCGCCACCTGGGCGGAACCCGTGCGCCAGGTACCAGCCCCCCCCCCCCC
>PVJS01031305.1:13554-23597 GCA_004027185.1 Glis glis | reverse complement strand
CTCTCTCTCTCAGTGAGGCCCTCCACAACTTCGTGAGACCCGGTTTCAAAATAAAGTATAAAAAATAGGGCCGGGGGTGTAGCGCGGAGGTAGAACGCCCCTGCGTTCAATCCCCGGTACCGCAAAAAAAAAAAAAAAAGGAATGCATTGGTGAACACAGGAAATGAAGTCCCTACTCCCATGACACATTGCACTGAGGAAGACAAGACAGATAATGTTCAAGTGAACAGATAATATAGTTTTCAGTTAGTGATGATCTACAAAGAAAAAGAACAGTAAAAAACAAGCAGTGTAGCCAGGCATGGTGGCGCACGGTTGTAATCCTAGTACTTGGGAGGCTGAGACAGGAGGATCACAGGTTCAAGGCCAGCCTCAGCAACTTGTGAGGCCCTCTGCAACTTAGTGAGACCCTGTTTCAAAATAAAGAATAAAAAATCAGGCTGCAGGTGGAGTTCAGAGGTAGAATGCTCCTGGGTTCAATCCCCAGTACAACAACGACAACAAAAACAAGCAGTGGCGGGGGACTGTGGCACACACTTGTAATCCTAGTACTTGGGAGGCAGAAATAGGAGGATCGCAGGTTCAAGGTCAGCCTGAGCAACCTAGCAAGACACTGTTTCAAAAATAAAAATATAAAATTGGAGAGCTGGGCGTGATGGTGCACACTTGTAATCCCAGTACTTTGGGAGGCAGAGACCAGAGGATCCGGGTTCACGGCCAGCCTCAGATCTCTCTCTCTCTCTTTTTCTCTACTTATTGAGGCCCTCCGCAACTTCGTGAGACCCGGTTTCAAAATAAAGTATAAAAAATAGGGCCGGGGGTGTAGCGTGGAGGTAGAACGTCCCTGGGTTCAATCCCCAGTACCGAAAATAAATAAATAAATAAAATAAAATTGGGCTGGGGGTGTAATTCAGAGGTAGAATGTCCCTGGGTTCAATCTATAATACCACAAAAGCAAATAAATAAATAATAAATAAATAAATAAACAGGGTTGGGGATGTAGCTTAGAGGTAGAATGCCCCTGGGTTCAATCCCCAGTACCAAAAAATAAACAAACCAAAAAGAAGGGTCAGGAAAATTAAAGATAGTTTCTCTTAGGAGATATTTGAGCATTATTCTGAAAGAAGTAATGGACTGAGTCATGTAAATATTTGGGACAAGAGCTTTCTAGGCTTAGGGAATGGCCAATAAAGGCCAAAGACAAGCACATGTTTGGCATGTTTAAGGAAACCATTAAAGAGAAAAGAGTGAGCAAGGTGAAGGGTGGCAGGGAATGAGATAGCCAGGAGCCAGATCACATAGGCTTTTGCAGGACTTGATAAGTGTTTCAAAATAAAAAATAAAAAGGGCCGGGGGTGTAGCTCAGAGGTAGAATGCCCCTGAGTTCAATCCCTAGTACCAATAAAATAAATAGATAGATGATAGATAGATGATAGATAGATAGATAGATAGATAGATTGACAGATAGATAGGGCTGGGATATAGCTCAGAGGTAGAATGCCCCTGGGTTCAGTCCTTAGTAACACACACACACACACACAGAGCATTTTAAATTTCATTTAACCCCATCCAACTTTTGCTATTTTACCGTCTTTTAATTCTCTATTGTTGTTGTTGTTGTTATTATTATTATTATTATTATTATTATTATTATTTTGGTATTAAGGATTGAACCCAGGGACATTTTACCTCCAGCTACAGCTACACCCCTACCCCTTCTTATTTTTTATTTTAAAACTGGGTCTTGCTAAGTTGCTGAGGCTTGCCTTGAACCCACAATCTTCCTGTCTCAGCCTTGCAAATGCTGGATTACAGGCATGTGCTGCCATACCTGGTTTCTTGTTTTTATTTTTAATCTGGCAGGACACAATTATTTTATATGGTCAATATTAGTTTATATTTGCCAATATATAAGCCAGATTTCTTGCTCATCATTTCTTCTTGAAATGGGGGTGTTGAAACAGGGCTTCTTGTCTTGTGGATCTCAATGAATGAAGTCCAAGGACCAGGAAGGGTATAGAAATATGAAAGTTTATTTTAAGTTAGGGAAAGACAGGGGGGTGCCGAAAAGAGAGTGACCTTTAAGCCCTTGAGGAGTGGGCTTTTAAACCTTCCTGGAGTTTTCTATCCATTCTTTTATGATTAGTCAGAATTGGGTTTTGGGGAATCAATGACCTTTGCACAATTTTGATCCTTAATTTGAATGATTATCTGTGGGCTGGCCAGGGCCCTTATTCCCTGGTGCCCATCAGTCTCTCACCTTCCTGCTCACCTGCCCCAACCTCACAGAAGGGGGATGCAGATGGCTGCTTTAACTCTTCCTGTTCCTAGGTCCTCTGCCCTGCCTCACTCTGCCCTGCTTCATGTCCCCCCTCTGACGATGTGACCCTAACTGCTGTTAGGGAAATGGGGTGACGACCACTCTAACTGCTTCCAGCTGGTAGGGGGCACTGGCAGGATATTGTAGTTTAGGGTCCCAGGGGATGGATGATCTAGAGGACCGTGGAAGAAGGAATTCTTCATGATGTTTTGTTTTTAGAATCATCTGCAGATGGAAGGCTGAAGAAGACTGATGATCTTGGCTCAAAGTCATTCATGGTAGGTCAGTGGGTATCTACATGAAGAAACTGATATATTCGTATATTGTACAATAGTCCAGATATCTTGCCATAATGGTATTCTTTTTTATAACCCTTCACCTTGGGCCATCCACCTGTTAGCATTTTAAATTGGAGGCCATTTAGCTAACCCATCTGTATAAACCATGGGTCATTATATATATAACATTGTTAACATTGTTAAGAGTTTTTGTGGCACAAAGCCTGAAAAAAACCCAAGCATGTTGTTTTTAACTTAGCTGAAACAGGTTTTTTGTCTGTAGGATTTTGAACAGGGCTCAGATTCTCCAGGAGCTTACAGGAATAAGAATCTTCACTTTGTGTAGTACTGGGGATTACAGGCATGTGCCACCATGTCCTGCTGCAGGTATCTTTCTGACATACTAATTTTACTTCCTTTAGATATACACCCAGTACTAGGTACCCAGTACTAGGAGAGGTAGAACATATGGTAGTTCCATTTTAAATATATATATATATTTTTTTGCAGTACCGAGGATTGAACCCAGGGGCGTTCTACATCCACGCTACACCCCCGGCCCTATTTTTTACACTTTATTTTGAAACTGGGTCCCACGAAGTTGGGGAGGGCCTCACTAAGTAGAGAGAGAGAGAGAGAGAGAGAGGGCTGAGGCTGGCCGCGAACCCGGATCCTCCGGTCTCGAGAGAGAGAGAGAGGGCTGATATATATATATATATGTGTGTGTGTGTGTGTATGTGTGTGTGTATGTGTGTGTGTATCTGTATCAGTTAGCTGTGGCCAAGTGACACTGTAGCAAACAACTTCAACCTATTTCCAGTGGAAGGCCATAACAAAGATTTATTTTTTACATGTTGACTGTTGTCTGTGACTCTACTGTCTCGTGGGATCCCACCTGGAGAGACAGTAATCTGTGGTACACTCATTTTTGGCAGAATGAGTTAGGTAGTGACACTTCAAGACTTCTTCTCACAAGTGGCACATGTCAACTCACTCACTTCATTACCAAAACAAGCCAGATGGCCAAGCATGAGGTCACTGTGCAAGAAACAACTCTTTTCATGGGGTGGCCCCTGCAAGAACATTGCAATGGGTCAGAATGAATAAATCTTCTACAGGGTAGAGCATAAATGACTTGGAATGATAATGCAATTTAGTTCAGTATTATCTCCATTATCCTTCAGTTCTAAGTACTTTCTATTTTGCATTATACTTTTTTTCTTTGGAGCCACGAACTATTTAGAAGTGATTCTTTTTTTTCTTCCCCCCAAAATTATCTTTCCATTTTTCATTTTTAATTTAATAACATTGTGGCCAGGAAGTGAGTATTTGGGAATATGAGGTAAAAGAGGGGCACAGCTCGACAGCAGGAACAGATTATATTTAGGGATAAAACCTGGGAGGAGGCAGCTGACAGGGAGAGAGAGTTCAGGAGACTCAGGAGCCCCTTCCTTACAGACTAGGGACCTTTTATGGGGCACTAGGAGGGAGGGAGAGCAAACAGTCATGTAGTCCTCTGATTGGTGGTTTTAACCGCAGGCCAGGACAGGCAGATTTATGGGGCTGGGGCAGGGGGATGGTCAGGAGCATTTTCCCGCCACTGCTGGAGTTCTTTTGTTCTCAACCTCCTCTAGCCAGGCCTTACAGTCAGACCTCACAGTGCCCACATTCCAGATGTTTTATAATATTTGTATTGGGAAATGGGAAGCTGGATTTGCTCTGGATACTTCCTGCATGGCAATGGGACAAAGATTGACCAAGGGCTAGATGCTGTGTCACAGGGACTGTGAGAGTCTTCAGAGGTCCTATGCATTTGGGAGGAGGATGTATTGGCCTTTGGTCATTAACCCAGGGATGGCCAATAAAGTGGCTGACAATCCTGCAACAAGAGCTGGAGACCAGAGACCTAAGTTGCTATTACAGTCAGAGGGTAGAGAGCGTGCGACTCGTGAATGGGGTTGACAATGATGGAGAAGGTAAAATTATTCCAAGTTTTCCAACATAACAGCAACCCTGAAATCCCTTGGGAATGGTGAAATGAGAGAAATTAAAACAAAAGGCTAACCAACCTGAGTGTAAGCTCATCTCTCTTGTTGGGATTGGGTTCTTTATACATTAAGTTGGAGGCCAGGTAGCCAACCCATTTGTAATAGGCCATAAGTCATTAAATATAACAATGTGAAGTTTTTGTGGCACAAAGCTTGAAAAAAAAACCCTACATGTTGTCTTTAACTTAGCTTAAACATGGATTCTGATCTTTTAGGAGCTTACAAAAACAGGATGCTCCATTTTGTAGTGTCTGAGGGACCTGCAAAACCTCAAGAATGACAGTTTTAAGTTTACAGCATCTTATAAGGACTTAACTGGATGGAGGTTTCAGGTATTGGTATCATATCTTATTCCTTGTGCGTCTAAAGGTATAAGTACTTTATAAGTGGCTTTAGTAGAGATCCTTTCTGTCACCCCGAAATAGCACATTTGTCTCTGGTTATACTGTTTTTTTTTTTTCTGGGAACTCAAGGTCAAGGCAGTAGCCCTATGTTGGGCAAACAAATGTTTATCTAACAATTTTGCTGTTAAGGTCAGTCAAGGCTCCTCAGGGTTGCTCTTAGGGACTTTGGTGTGGCTTTACCTCTATATTCTGCCAGGATAGGTCATGTCATGGTGACCACTTGGCTTCACTTGAAGCACAGAGGACACTTTCCTCTCTGTTGACCTTCCTTTTGCAGCCTATGTGTTGGTGGCTCCATCTCTGGCGTCCTCACAATCTCCCTACTCAGGGGATCAGGTGACTTTCCAGAATTTACAAAGCCCTTAGAAGTCCCATCATTTATTTCCTGGGTTCCATTTGACCTTGGATGACTAGGGCCAAAATATTGGTTGTTTTCCTTAGTCTTTTCGTTTCCAGATCGTTCTCTAGGTCTCAGCTTTTTGAATACCCAGAAGATCAGTTACACCAGACCTTTTAAGCTGTCTTGCAAGTGACAGAGCGGTTACATAGCTTTCTAGAAAAACACAAAACAGAGTTATCAGGAAGGAAAATGGTCACGGTGAAATTAGGCCTGTACGTTTTGGGAACACAATAGCTTACTTATTGGGGTTTCTTTTGTTTTGGGCTCTGGTGGTGTGGCAGGTATTTATCAGTCAGTGTGGTCGGAAGGGTCATCACAGCAATGTATATTTCCAGTAACCTTTGTTGTCTTTTAGTAAAGACCCAAAATAAAGCCATTTAGAAGCCCACTTAATTGGCTGAAATGTCATTTTAAATCCTAAGAAGCCAAGAGCATTTTAAATTACATTTTCTATTTATCCAATTTAATCTTAAAACATTTTTTCTGCCAAAGAAAAACCTTTAAAAGCAATGAACACTGTATTTGGAAATATCCATGAGCTCAAAAAAAAAAAAAAACCCAAACCGGCCGTATTACCTGTAATAAAAGCCATATCTTGCTGTAAACCTGTATAGATGCTTGTACAAGAAGACTCGTTTCTCTTTTTCTTCCCAGTATTATCCAGAGGTGGCAATCCACCCTATAGTGGGGCTGGGGAATGGGGATCTCGAAAAGAGTATGAAAAGGCAACTTAACCTTTCTGTAGTGCTGGGTCTCTAACCAAGGGCTGAACACAGGTCGTCAGAATTAGAGCGTAGAGCTTTAGCCACTAGACCACTGGCAGCAGGGATGGGGAAAGTTCTCAAGCACCCCCAAAGGGGAGCAAACCTGGGAGCTTTGGGTGGCCCTGCAGAGCGAGCGGCAGGGCTGGAGCGGCAGCAGCTAGGCAGGGGTGGGGCGGTTGAATTACTTGGCAGAGGAAGAGATTTTTACAGAACAAGGGGCAAGAGTGGAGAGGAGAGAAAGCTTGAAAATAAAGGGGTTTTCTTCCTGTCTTTGGCTGTTCCAGGCAGTGTAATTACCTAAGTCCTGTACGATTTGTGGGTCAAATGTGCCAATTCTTCAGGTACGGTGTTTTGGTTTAAGCGCCCCATTTTGAGTCCCAAACTAGAAAGGTGTAAAGGGCATGCCAGAGTGGACTCCAGGGACGGCTGGTAAGACTGAAGCGTTTCCCCCAGAGTCCCAGGTGAAAACAGCTCTTAGTCTGGATTACCCGCCTGCCTGGTGGGTGGGGCCAGAAACTGAAAAGCAGGCATCCCCACATTTCTGTTTTAACAATGGGGAAAAAAATCCCCATGAGAGAAGACTTCCGGAGGCACGGATCCCCTAGCCTTTTGGTAGGAGGGGAACTTCAGGAGCGGGAATCCTGGGCGGTGGGAGGGGATATTGGGGGCCTCTCTGAGCGCCTCAGAAAGGCAAATGGAGGCAGGACTTACCGAGCCAAAATTGGGGACCGCTGTTGCATGTAGAAATCCCAGAAGAGCAAAAGACCTTCAAATGCTGGAGCTGTGCAGGGTGGGGTGGGGAAGGGAGGGGCGCTAGTTCATTAAAGGGTGCCCGGCCAGAGATCTCTTTAGGCAAGACACCTAACCACCAATTACCCTCCCAGGCGTTCGGCACAGTCTGTTAGGGAATATGAGGTAAAAGAGGGGCACAGCTCAACAGCAGGAACAGATTATATTTAGGGATAAAACCTGGGAGGAGGCATCTGACGGGGAGAGAGAGTCCAGGAGACTCAGGAGCCCCTTCATTACCGACTAGGGACCTTTTATGGGGCATTAGGAGGGAGGGAGAGCAAACAGTCATGTAGTCCTCTGATTGGTGGTTTTAACCACAGGCCAGGACAGGTAGATTTATGGGGTTGGGGCAGAGGGATGGTTAGGAACTTTTTTCCGCCACTGCTGGAGTTCTTTTGTTCTCAACCTCCTCTGGCCAGGCCTTACAGTCAGACCTCACAGTGCCCACAGTGAGACCTACGTGATTCTAGACCTCAAAAATTATTTGAGATTTGCTTTATGCTATAGTGTATGGACAGTTTGTGCAAATGATCTGAGTGTGTTTGAAAACAATGTGTATTTTGTGTGTGTGTGTGTGTGTGTGTGTGTGTGGTACTGGGGATGGAACCCAGGGTCATTCTACCTCTGAGCTGCACCCCCAGCCCTATTTTTATTTTTATTTTTAAACAGGGTCTCGCTAGGCTGATGAGAGTCTCACTACTTGCTGAGGCTGTCCTCAAACTTGCAATCCTTCTGTCTTAGCCTCCCAAGTACTAGGATTACAGGCATGTGCCACCATGCCAAGCAAGAATGTGTATTTTCTAATTATTATTATTATTATCATTATTATTATTATTGTGGATTGGGAATTGAACCCAGGGACATTCTACCTCCTAGCTGCACCCTCAGCCCTATTTTATTTTTATTTTGAAACAGGGTCTCACTAAGCTATGGAGGGCTTCACTAAGTTGCTGAAGCTGGCTGCGAACCTGCGATCCTCCTGTCTCAGTCTCCCAAGTCCTGGGATTGCAGGCGTGTGCCACTGCACCCGACTGTATTTTCTAAGTATTTAGTAAAATCTTCTCGTATATTCCATTAGCTTAAGCCTATTGATTGTGTAATTAAAATGTATCTTTTTTAATGTGCTTTTATTGGTGCATTGTAATTTCAATCACAATGAATATCAATTTGATATTAACATACATGCACACAGCTCTTAGTGTCCCCACCGCCTCCCTCCCAAAATGGAGTACCGAGAATGATGTTGGTATATTCTCATATGTACACACTGTTTATGTTAGTAATTCTGTTGATATACTTCATTCTTGCCCTTCCCTTCCCTTAGACCACTTCCCTTGCTCTACTGAGGGTTCTCCACTATCATCTGGAGTCCCTTTTGTGTCCCCACTACTCCCTTGGTTACACATATTAATGAAAACATATTCCCCTTCTCTTTCTGTGATTGGCTAATCTCACTTAACATAATGTTCTCCAGGTCCTTCCATTTTCTTGTAAATGATGTTATTTTGTTCTTCTTTATTCCTGAGTAGAATTCCATTGTATGTATTTCCCATAATTTTGTGATCCATTCGTCTGTTGATGGACAGCTAGGTTGGTTCCATAATTTGGCCACTGTGAATTGTGCTGCTATGAACATGGGTATGCATATATTACTGTAGTTTTCTGGTTTCAAGCCCTTTGGTATTATACCCAGTAGTAGTATAGCCGGATCATATGGTGGATCCATTCCCAGTTTTCTGAGGAATCTCCACACTGATCTACATAGCGGTTGAACTAGTTTGCAATCCCACCAACAGTGCAGAAGAGTTCCAATTTCCCCACATCCTCGCCAACATTTATTGTTGTTTCACTTCTTAATGATTGCCATTCTAATTGGAGTTAGATTAAATCTTAGAGTAGTTTTGATTTGCATTTCTCTGATTGCTAATGATGTTGAACATTTTTTCCTGTATCTATTGGCCATTTGTATCTCTTCTTTCGTGAAGTGTCTATTCATTTCAGTTGCCCACTTCTTGATAGGATTATTTGTTTTTTTTAGTGTAAAGTCTTTTAAGTTCTTTGTATATCCTAAATATTAGTACTCTGTCAGAGGGATAGCTTGCAAAGATCTTCTCCCATTCCGTAGGCTTTCTCTTTAGGCTCTTGATGGTTTCCTTTGATGAAAAGAAGCTTTATAGTTTAATGCTATCCCACCTATTAATTCTTATTTTAATTTCCTATTCTTTGGGGGACTTGTTGAGGAAGTTTCTACCTGTACCTATATGTTAGAGTGTTG
Source organism: Glis glis (assembly GCA_004027185.1). Classification (NCBI taxonomy): domain Eukaryota; kingdom Metazoa; phylum Chordata; class Mammalia; order Rodentia; family Gliridae; genus Glis; species Glis glis. The sequence goes on along the minus strand of PVJS01031305.1, from coordinate 14,316 downwards.
AACCTATGCCCTCCTCCAGTAATTTCACAGTCTCTGGTCTACCTTCCAGGTCTTTGATCCATCTTGAGTTGACTGTTGTGCAGGGTGAGAGAGAAGGATTTAGTAACATTTTTCTACAGGTAGATAACCAGTTTTCCCAACACCATTTGTTGAAAAGACTGTCCTTTCTCCAACATATGTGTCTGGCACCTTTGTCGAAAATCAATTGGCTATAAGTTTGTGGACTTGTTTCTGTATCTTCTGTTCTGTTCCACTGATCTATGTATCTGTTTTTGTGCCAATACCATGATGATTTTACTACTACAGCTCTGTAGTATAACGTAAAATGAGGGATTGTGATGCCTCCTGCATGGTTCTTATTGCTGAATTACTTTGGCTATTCTGGGTCCTTCGTTTCTCCATATGAAATTAATGACTGATTTTTCTAGGTCTGTGAAAAATGATGTTGGTATTTTTATAGGAATTGCATTGACTCTGTAAATCATTTTTGGCAGAATGGCCATTTTGATAATATTTGTTCTGCCTATCCAAGAGCAGGGAAGATCTTTCCATCTTCTAAGATTTTCTTCGATTTCTTTCTTCAGTGTTCTATAGTTTTCATTGTAGAGGTCTTTTACCTCTTTGGTTAAGTTTATTCCTAGGTATTTGATTGGTTTTGAAGTTATTGTGAATGGAATTGTTTTCTGGATTTCTTTCTCAGTGGATTCATGGTTGGCATATATGAAAGCTACTGATTTTTTTAGGTTGATCTTGTATCCTGCT
>PVJS01031305.1:0-13454 GCA_004027185.1 Glis glis | reverse complement strand
CTAATCAGGTGTAGTAGATTTTTGGTTGAGTTCTTTGGGTCTTCTAGATATAGGATCATGTCATCTGCAAATAAAGATAATTTTAATTCTGCTTTTCCTATTTGAATTTCTTTGATATTCTTCTCTTGTCTTTATTGCTCTGGCAAGAGTTTCAAGGACTATATTGAAAAGGAGTGGTGATAGTGGGCATCCTTGTCTTGTTCCTGATTTTAAGAGGAATTCCGGCAATTTTCCCCCGTTCAATATGATGTTGGCTTTGGGCTTCTTATATATTGACTTAATGATGTTGAAGTATGTTCCTTCTATTCCAATTTTCTGTAGAGTTCTTAACATGAATGGGTGATGGATTTTTTCAAATGCTTTTCTGCATCTATCGAAATGATCAAGTGATTCTTGTTTTTAGTTTGATTTATGTAGTGAATAACATGTATTTTTTGCATATGTTGAACCAGCCTTGCTTTTCTGGGATGAAACCAACTTGGTCATGGTGTACAATTTTCTCAATATGGTTTTGAATGTGCGTGGCTATTATTTTGTTTAGAATTTTTGCGTCTATGTTCATCAATGACATTGGTCTGTAATTTTCTTTTCTTGAGGTATCTTTATTTGGCTTTGGTATTAATGTGATGCTGGCCTCATAGAAGGAATTTGGAAGAATTCCATGTCTTTCAGTTTCACAGAATAACTTGTGAAGTATTGGGTTTAGTTCTTCTGTGAAGGTTTTGTAGAATTCAGCTGGAAAATCATCTGGACTTGGGCTTTTCTTTCATGGCAGGCTTTTTATTGCTGTTTCTATCTCTGTCCTTGCTATTGGTTGATTCTGGTTTTCTATATCCTCAAGTTTCAATTTAGGTAGGTTATATGTGGCTAGAAATCTGTTGATTTCTTCCATGTTTTCCAGTTTATTGAAATATAAATTTTCAAAGTAGTTTCTGATGATCCTCTGGATTTCCCCACTATCTGTGGTGATGTCCCCTTTTTCATTTCTGATTTTGGTAATTTGTGTTGATTCTCTCCTTCTTTTGGTTAGGTTAGCTAGTGGTTTGTCAATCTTGTTAATCTTTTCAAAGAACCATCTTCTTGTTTTGTTGATTCTTTGTATTCTGTATTTCATTAATTTCTGCTCTGACTTTAGTTATCTCCTGCCTTCTACTGACTTTGGGCTTTGACTGTTCCTGTTTTTCAAGATCCTTGAGGTGTGTCATTAGGTTGTTTATTTGGAGGCTTTCTGTTTTTCTTACATGAGCACTCAGTGCTATAAATTTTCCTTTTAACACTGCCTTCAAAGTGTCCCATAAATTTTGGTACATCATGTCTCTATTTATGTTTAATTCCAGGATTTTTAAAATTTCTCCCCTTATTTCTTTTCTGATCCAGACCACGTTCAGAAGTGTATCATTTAGTCTCCATGTACTTATGTGATTACTTTTGTTCTTCCTGCTGTTAATTTCCAGTTTTATTCTGTTGTGATCTGAGAAGATGCAGAGAAGTATATCACATCTTTTGAATTTGCTGGTGCTTGCTCTGTGGCCCAGGATGTGGTCTATTTTGGAGAATGTTCCATGAACAGCTGAGAAGAATGTATATTCAGGTATTGCTGGTTGAAATAATCTGTATATGTCTATTAGATCCATTCAGTCTTTAGTTTTTCTTAGGTCTGAAGCATCTTTATTCATCTTTTGTCTGGAGGCTCGATCTAGTGGCGTGAGTGGTGTGTTGAAGCCTCCCAATATTATTGTATTTTGGTCTGTTTGGGACCTGATGTCCTGAAGACTTTGTTTTATGAATGTGGGTATGCCCACATTTGGGGCATACATGTTTACTATCATTATATCTTCTTGTTGGATTGCTCCTTTTATTAGTAAGAAGTGTCCTGCTTTGTCTCTTTTGATGTGTTGTAGCTTAAAGTCTGTTTTGTCAGAAAAAAGTGTTGCTACCCCTGCTTGTTTTCAATCTCCGTTTGCATGGTATATCTTTTTCCATCCTTTTGCCTTTAGCATATGAGTATCTTTGGCTAGAAGGTGAGTTTCTTGTAAGCAGCATATAGTTGGGTTATGGTTTTTTTTAATCCACATTGCCAGTCTATGCTTTTTAATTGGGGAGTTGAGTCCTTTGACATTCAATGTTATTATTGAGATGTGATTTTTGTTTCCTATCATTTTGAGTTCTTTTTTCTGTTTGATGTAGTGACAAATCTCCTTGTTTAGTTGTCTACCTAGTTCACCTCTCCTCTGGTTCTGGAAATTGCTTGTTTTTCCTTCTTTGTGATTCATATCTTTTAGGATTTTCTCTGGCTTGGTCCTCATGAATTCTTTAAGTGTTTGCTTATCTTGGAATGTTTTTATTTCTCCATCAATTTTGAATGATAGCTTTTATCAGTCTTGGTTGGAAGTTTTTTTCTTACAGGGTCCGGAGTACTTCATACCAATCCCTCCTGGCATTCCTGACTTGGGTTAAGAAGTCTGTGGTGATTTTTATTGTTTTGCCCCTGTGTGTCACCCGTTCTTTTGTTCTTGCTGCTTTTAAGATTCTTTCTTTGGCCTCTATGTTAGTCATTTTAATTATTATGTGGCATGGGGAGGTCCTTCTTTGGCCCTGTCTTAACGGTGTTCTATATGTCTCCTGTATGTGAATATCCAACTCTTTTTCTATGTTTGTAAAATTCTCTGAAATTATTTCTCTAAAGAGGTTTCTGATACCCTTGGTCTTTGCTCCTAAACCTTCTTCAGTGCCTTTTATCTTTAGATTAGGACGTCTTGTATTGGTCTGTGTATTTCTTGGATGGTCAGGGTGTGTTGTTGTAATATCCTCTGTATATCGTTGACTGTCTTTTCGGTTTTGAATGAACTGTGTTTTCCATGTGGTTGGGCCTGATAGAATTGGTTTCTATTGCAGTCTTCAATTCTTTTATTGACTCTTCATTCCGTTCAAAGTTTCTTTCTGATTCTTTTTTACAGCCTCAATTTCCTCCATCTCCTGTATGCTTTCTTTGAGGCCTTTCATTCTGAAGATCAAAATTCGGAATTCTCATCTTGCATTTCCTGCAGATGATTATCAGTAATCTCGCTTGTTAATGCATTGTGAGTGTTTCTTCTTTTCTTGCTATTCCTCATTCTCGTATTTTCAGTGTTTTCAATTTTCTATTTCCATTGCTTTGGCATCTTCTTCCTTTCTGTGTGTAAGGCCTCTTGTTGGTCCCTGGAGACCCAGTTGGGTCTCCATGCTGCAGGCTGTGGGTCCCTCCTGTCTGGTTGACTGGGGCACAGTGTGTATGTGTGTGGGGGGGCACGCAGGCTCCAGCGCTCGGGTGGTGGCATGTGAGGCTCACTCTGAGTCGAAGTGTTGGGGATTGCGCTGCCCGCTTGGGTGGCTGCGCCAGATGGTGTGGGGTCTCCAAGGGGTAGGTGTTGGGGATCACGTGGGCTGCAAGGCTCTGGAGGTAAAGCCAGAACATGCCTGGGCTCGAGGCGCAGATGTTGGGGATGATGCAGCTGGAGGGAAGCACGTGGGCTCTGAGGCTCCAGCGGTGGCGCAGGAAGGTGCCCGGTCTTTGAGGCGCAGTAATGAGGATTTCACGCAGCCCCCCTTGTGGGGGCTTCGGGTCTTGAGTGACAGCACCGGAAGGAGCTCCAGCTCTGAGGTGTGGTGATGAGGACCACATGCAGGCTCCAGGTCTCAAGTTGAGGTGCTGGAGGGTGCCCAGGCTCCGGGGCACAGTGCTGAGGATCAAGCACAGGCCTGAAGGAGGGGGGCAGGGCTCCGGGGATCATGTGACGGCACCGGAGGATGCCCAGGCTACAAGTCACGGGTGTCAGGTATGGCGTGCGACCCGAGGAAGGCGAGTGGCTCTGGGGCTGTGTTGACGTCGCTGGAGGGTGCCCAGGTCCTAGGCACAGGTGTTGGGGATCACACATGGGCTGACGGAGGCCCGCAACTCCTGGGCTCGGGTGGCGGCGCCAGAGGGTGCCCAGACTACAAGGCGCTTATGTCCACACTAGGGCAGCCTTTGAGGGGTATTCAGGATCTACTGTTGGAATGGTCTCACCACTCACAGAATTCTGCTCTGGCTCCTCACCCCAATTTGCTGATGGGGACGGAGGGCTATTAGCCCTGGCTGTAGGGTCTGGGGGAAGATGGTTCCTTTCCAATCCTGCCGAAATGGGATTGTAGTTTTCTGTAGAATTCTGTAGCTGGTAGACTCTGTGTCTGTGTAGTCGTACTCAGGTTACTGGATATTGGGTTTTGGTTCTTCTTTGGATGTGAGATGTTGTTCAGTTCTGACCCCCAAGGCAATTTTGGGACAGGCTCATTTAGGGGCCCCTATTCCGTTGCCATCTTGGATCTTCCTCCAAAATGTATGTCTTTACTGTTGTAATTTTTGTCTGCTTAGTCTGCTGATTCCTGAGAGAGAGAGAACAGCAAAAGTGCTTGTATGTAATGAGTAGTTTGTGAACATGCAGTGAGCATGCGCATCATGAAGGATAGTTTGCAAGCCGAGGATGGAGCGCAGTGGTAGAGCATTTGCATTCATGTGCAAAGTCCTGGGTTCCATCTGTTAAATGGATGGAATCCATTAAATGGATCCATTAAATAAAAAATTTAATATTTTATTAAAAAATAAAAACATAAAAGACGAAGAAAAGAATAGTTTACAGGGGAAAGAGAACTTCACTTAATTGCTATTTTGTTGAAGTGGAGGTCAGTTCTGGGGTTTCTATGACAGTATTGTTTAAAAAATTAATAAAAGTCAGGTGTGGTGGCACATGCCTGTAATCCCAGTTCTTGGGAGGCTGAGACAGGAGGATTGCAGGTTCACAACCAGCTTCAGCAACTTAGTGAGACCCTATTTCAAAATAAGAAATAAAATAGGGCTGAGGGTGTAGCTCAGAGGTTCAATCCCCAGTACCACACACACATACACACACACAAATAATAATAAAGAAGATTGTTGCTGTTACTAAAAAGTTTTTTCTGAATGTTATTACTATATAGCTGTAATCACAATGTACATATTTTACATTCTCTCTTTTCTGTTGAAATTATTACATCATGTAACATTTGAAGAGCAGATTCCTTCTATGAGCACTTTTCTAACCTAACCTAACTTTTCTGTTCGAGGGAAGTGATGAGGAGGGGGATTACCTAAGGCAACACAGCAAGTAAGCACAGCTGGGGATAGAGTGTTCCTCATAGACTGCCCTTCTGAAGCCTTTCTAAAGTCAAAACTGAATTTATAGGTGGCACACGCCCATGAATCCAGCACTTGGGAGGCTGAGAAAGGAGGATCGCAGGTTGATGGACAGCCTCTGCAACTTAGCAAGTCTCTCAGCAACCTAATGAGACCCTGTTCCCAAACAAAAAGTAAAAGGAGCTGGGGGCGTAGCTCAGAGGTAGAATGCCCCTGGGTTCAATCTCCAGTTCCAAATGAAGGCAAAAACAAACAAAAAAATTCTGTTGAATTGGCAACAAAGAGTCTATCTCTGGGTTGTAACTTTAAATTTCAAAGTTCATTAACTTTACCTAGAGAACTAGTTAGTCTTCTTGTCTTCTGCTGCAGGGATATTGCTAACCTTGTCTGATCCATCACCATCTCTCCATCCTTTCCCACAACTCCTTGCTTCTTAGATGCTTTAGTGTTCTAACCACACATGGTGGCACACACCTGTATTCTCAGTACTTGAGACAGGAGGAGCGCAGGTTCAAGACCAGCCTCAGCAATTTAGCAAGACCCTGTTTCAAAATAAAAAGGGCTGAAAGTGTAGCTCAGAATGCCCCTGGGTTCAATCCTCAGTATCTCTCTCTCTCTCTCACACACACACACACACACACACACACACACTCACACACACAAAAGTGTTCCACTATTACCTCCAACATGCTGATACCCATTTTTCAAGTTTAGATCATGGTGTTTTTGTTATTGCACATGTGTAGGTAGTAACAACAGTCTTTGGGCTCACATGCTGGTAAGATACTCCAATTTCAGAGAGGTTACAATGAGAAAAGAGTGTACATTGTGTGTGTGTGTGTGTGTGTGTGTGTGTGTGTGTGTGTTACTGGGGATTGAACCCAAGGGTGTTCTACCTCTGAACTACACCCCAGCCCTATTTTTATTTTGAAACAGGGTCTTGCTAAATTGCCGAGACTGGCTTCAATCCTCCAATCCTCCTGTCTCAACCTCTCCAGCCTCTCCATTGGGATTAGAGGTGTGTACCACTGTGCCCAGGTTCTTTTTTTAACCCAGAAGTGTTCTACCTCTGAGATACACCCCTAGTCCTATTTTATTTTTCATTTTGAAACAAGGTCTCTCTAAATTGCTGAGACTGGCCTCAAACGTGGTATCCTCCTGTCTACTCTCAGTTACTGGGATTACAAGTGTCTTCCACCATGCATAGCAAGAGTGCACATCTTTTTTTTTTTTTTCGGTACCGGGGATTGAACCCAGAGGCCTTCTACCTCCGAGCTACACCCTCAGCCCAATTTTTTACACTTTATTTTGAAACCAGGTCTCACGAAGTTGCGGAGGGCCTCACTAAGTAGCTGAGGCTAGCCGCGAACCCTGATCCTCTGGTCTCAGCCTCCCAAGTTCTGGGATTACAAGCGTGTGCCACCACGCCCGGCTAAGAGTGCACATCTTATAATTGGTGATATATAATCTGTATAAGGCAAGGGGAGACAGAAAATTAGGGTTCATTGATAAGAATTATCAATTTATTAAATTATTATCAAATAACTTGGGGATATTTCTTCAAAACTAATCCTTTGAATAGTTTCTTAGTTAACAGCTTTTTACATCCAGGAGCAATGTGCCTTATAGGATTTAACCTGAGAGTTCATTTCTAACACAGAAAGAAGGTAGTAATGAAATGGGCATGTTATAGTTTGTCTCCTGGAGATAAGGCAGTCATGTTGGAGGTGGGGCTTGGTTGCTGAGGAGGAGGTCCCTGGGGGTGTGGCCTTGGGATTATATAAAGTCGCTCCTCCCCTTGCTCTCTATCCCTCTATGCTTTCCACCTCCATAATGTGGGAGCAGAGTCCCTCTGCTTCCCACTGCTACGCCCTGAGCTACACAGACTTTGCCTGGCTGAACATGGATTGAACCTCTGAAATCTGCAGAATTGTGAACAAATAAATCTTCCTTCCTCTAAATTGTGATGATCAGGTGTTTTGGATTACAGCAGTAAGAATGTTGTCAGAAACAAGGTAGTAGCAAAGAAAAAGTAGCATAAGGTCCTGCAGAAAGAGGCGCCGTAACCTGAAAAGTGAGCATCTGTACCATGGTCCTATTCCTGTGTGCAGTACTCCCTTGTTGGTTTGAATTTGTCTAGGCCGCCAGTACCTCGTGGGTGCTGCAGTCTGATACCCCCTGCAAATCTGACTTATGATTACTGACCTTTTTGTTTGTTTTGGTACTGGGATTGAACCCAGGAGCATTCTACCTCTGAGCTACATCCCCAACTCTATTTTATTTTTATTTTGAAACAGGGTCTCACTAAGCATGTGCTGGCCTTGAACCTATAATTCTCCTGTCTCAGCCTCCCAAGTATTGGGATTACAGGTGTACACTATGGCCAATCTTTTAAAAATGATTCTCCATAATCCAGCCAGGCTGGAGTAATAAACCAACCTTTTCATTCACAGTTCAGTGGCCATTTATAAGTGGAGACTGTAGTGGGATCTTTAACTCTCCCAGAGAGACATACTTTCTCTCCCTTATCCACTAAAAGCTGTTGTCGTTTTTCTTTTCCATTGAGGAAAGAGGCCTGTGGTCCTCTTAAAAGAGATCTGCTCTACTGCTCTCCCACTGTGGTGGAAGAAGGAAGCCAAGAATCAGAAAGTCACCAGGCCCTGTGGAACAGCCAGGGGAGAGGTGGGCCAGATACTGAGAAAAGGTTCTCCTCTGTCAGGCATGGAGCTTCAGAGAGGCCGGGCCTCGGCTGAGTTTAGGATTAGGAGCACTGGCCAAGCAGCTAAGCCCAGCTGCTGGGAGGACTCTGCCCCTGCAGCTGAGTGGAGAATGTGCTCAGTGTGCACAGTCTGACCACAGCAGCCCAGAAATAACAAGGGGCAGGAGAGCCAAAGTCACTTCCAGGAATGGCCACTGGGAGTTCCATGGGGTCATTTTGAGGGCATGGAGAAGGGAAGGAAACAATAGCTTCTCTCCACCATCAAAGATGGATCCGTACATCAAGAAGCAGGTGCTGGCAGTAATTAGGATGATATTCAGTCTTCTGGCTTTTAATACCATTTGAATGCTAAGGGCAGTTAGTTTTTTCACTTGAATCTGACCTCTCCCCCAGCTCTATGCTGGTTTCTCCATTTGCCTATTTAACATCTCTGCTTGGATGTCTAAGAGGCCTCTTACAATTTAACATGTACAAAACAGAACTTTGATTCAACCCTACTCCCCATCAAACTTGCTTCTCCCCCTGTTGGATCACTTTGGTAAAGGGCACACAGGTTCCCAGCTATACTGCTTGATTTGACGTCCTCAACTCTTCTTTCTTCTGCACACTGCATCTAACCTATTGACAAATCCTGAATTATCTTGCAAATATACTCGGAATCCAGCTATGTCTCACATCTTCCATCCCTACCTGCTCTGTCCCATGGCACCATCATTTCTCCCCTGGAGGATTAGACCAGCATCCTGACTATTTTCCAGCCTCCAGTATTTTCCTCCTATGTTCTCTTTCCTATGTGACAGTGATCCTTGGAAGGAAATCATGCATATCTCTTTCCTGCTTTTAACCATCCCACTTAGAGCAAACTCTGAAGTCCTTGCTGTGGCCTGTGTAGCCTTAATCATCTGGTCTCTGGTTTCCTCTCTGTCTTCGTTTCCTTTCTTTCATACCCTGCCCAAGGTGCTCAGAAAGCTTAGTCTTTCTGGCTATTTCTCACATGCTCTAATTTTATCCCATATCAGGGGCTGCCCCCAGAAATACTTCAACCTGGAATGGTGTTCCCCAGGAGGCCTTCCCCAGTTGCTATATTCATCTATCCCATCACTGTCTATCCCTCTACTTTATTTTTTCATAGTCCTTATCATTTCCTGATATTACATTATTGTATTGGCCCACTCAGGCTGCCATAACAGTACCATAGACCCGATGGCTTAAGCAACACAAATACACTTTCTCATTATTCTCAAGGCTGGATCCCAGATCAAGGCGCTGTCAGGCCTGGTTTCTGATGAGGCCCGTCTTTCTGGATCTTAGGTGGTGGCCTTCTCGCTATGGCCTCATGTAGCAGTCAGAGAAGCAGCAGCTCACTGGTGCTTGAAGGCACCACCCTTAGGCCCTCATCCAACCTTAATTACCTTCTTAAAGGCTTATATCTCCGCATACAGTCACATTTGGGGCTTGGGCTTTAATATATGAATTGAGGGCACACAGTTTAGTATACAACAGTTATATAGAAGTGTTTACTGGCTGTCTCCCCACCAGAATAAAGCTGTATTAGGGCAAAGACTTTGTTTTGTTCAGTGTCATATCCCTAGTACCTATTAGTCCTAGGCCCTCGTGGGTTTTCAGAGAATAACTGTCAAGTGAATTAATGAACAGATAAAGCCTGGAGCTGGTGTCAATCCCTATCTACATCTGGCTGGCTTTCAGTTTCTCCATTTTTGTTATTTTTTATATCCTACTCTGTTTTCCCAGAATGAATATCGATCAGTAGGGGCCCTGTGTCCGATTTAGGAGGATGCCAAATTCCTGTTCCTGACTGTGCTCAGTTGGGGGCCATTACGCAGCTCCTAGGGCATCTTTTCCCAAGGGACAACCCTGGCTGCCTGGAAGCTGCCAGAGACAACCTGTATTAGTTCTCATTGGAATTCCTTGGCTCATTATTGAAGAAGAAACAAGTGAAGATGAATTAAAGGAGAAAAGGAGAACTGCTTCTTGGAAGGAGAGGAGAGGGATACCAATTACTATAAAGTATATGACTAGCTGGGCATTGTGGCACATGCCTGTAATCCTGGTACTTGGGAAACTGAGACAGGAAGATAGCAGATTCAAGGACAGCCTCAGCAACTTAGTGAGACTCTCGGCAACCTAGTGAGACCCTCTTTTAAAAGAAGAAATAAAAAAGGTATAGCTCAGAGGTAGAACACCCTGGGTTCAATCTCTAGTACCACATTCACATAGAAAGACTCTTAGCAACCTAGTGAGACCGTTTAAAAAAATATACATATATATATACATATATATATATATATATAAAGGGCTGGGGGTAGAGCTTGGAGGTAGAATGCCTCTGTGTTCAACCCCCAGTACCAAAAATAAATTAAAAAAATAAAATTTTTAAGTGTATGACAATTTGAATAAAGGTAAAGATTTAGGGAAATTTTACTTTCCACAAGAAGTAGTTAACAGGCAATCTCTGGGTCCATGCCTTTGAGATTAATTTTACTAAAGATACCAGTTCATTACTTATGGACAAATCAGTCAACTTTACCTCCCTCATTTAAATAAACAGTCTGCTTTTTAAAAAATAAATATACTTAGCTGGTGCTGAGGTCTCTCAGAGCTCTGTTAACGGGAAGGTTTGCTCTTTGGGCACTTCTCTGGTCCTTCAGCTGCCTGTAGCATGCTGATGAGGGGGCAATCTTTCAATTGACTCTGTGTGGGAATCTTGATTTTCATGCAAAGCCTGGTGTTCTGCAGAATGTAGCTTGTTTGGATGCCCAACAGTCCTCACAAAACTGAGCAACCCATAAAGAGTGCTTTATGCCTGTCTTCTGGGGCTGAGGTACTAGGAGAGATTTCATAATCTGTGTAAAAGCTTCAGAATATCCCATTAATGTCAGAAAGGCCTGTGAAAGCTTCTCTATCCTTTCACTTTAGTCAACACATGTCAAAGAAATGTAAAGACTAATGTTATTAATATGACTCTGAGGAAAGATAAGACGGCATTGTGCTCTTCACAGAGAAGCTAGGAGGAAAGCTGGTTTTTACTCAGGCATTCAGATACCTCAGAATTGGAGCATTTTCAGTTCATGGAGTGGGGGGAAAAGACACTGATTGCAGGCACATGCAATCTCCAAAGGCAGTGGGTAAGGCTTTCGCTATTTTTGCAGTTTTAATAAGTGCCAGGCCGAGCCACGTGTGATCTCGGGGCTTCTAATTGCTTTTATATTTTTAAGGCTCTAATTGCTTCTACATTCTTACTATGGGTTAACATGGGGCAAAGGCGAGGGAGGGGAAGTTCGGAAGTGCCACAGGCGAAGCTGCGTGTCTTTTCCAAGTACAGTCCCTCACGCTTTGACTGCCTTTTATTAGGGGTCAATACCGGGACGCTGGGACAACTGGGACATGCGCCGCCACACCCGGCACCATTTTGATTTTAATCATATTTCTTCGATAACTAATGAGATTTACCTTTTTTTGTTTTTGAGATTTACTTCTAGAACTATGTTTTCAGGAGTTTGCTTTTCTCTTTAATGAGTGATCATGTTTGGTTCATTAATAGATTGAGGAATGTTTTTTCCCTTATTTTTCATGGTGAAATTTTAATTCTGCTAATGAATTTTCTTTTGCCAGATTCGTGAATTGCATTAAGTTGGTGGTATTTCATTAAAATAACATATGGGGAAAAAATGAGTGTTATAGAGTGCCAGGCCATTTTGCAGAGCCTGTCTGAGTGTTCTGTCAGGTAAGAGATGATGACAGAGTGGTTCCTGGGCCGGAAGATGTTCTGTAAATAGAAAGCACTGTAGCATACTATCTATAAACGCAGACTGTGGAATCTGAACAGGTGAAAATGCTGGCTCTGCTACCCGTAGTTAGCTCAGCTCTCAGCCTATCTCCCTTGTGTGTGAGTTAAAGATAGGAAGCCTACTTCACGGGGTTGTGAGTACAGGTTATGGAGAGTGTTTAGTGCCTAGTACTTAATCAATGTTCAGTAAGTGACAGCTGTCATTTTTGTTATCATAAAACAGATTCTAGGGGTAGACTGTCATCTGAGCTCTGTGGTCCAGTGCTTGCCTAGCAGGTGCAATGCCCTAGGTTCACTCCCCAGCAACACACACACACACACATACACACACACACACACACACACACACCCCCCCCAAAATAATGGCTCAATTCTTTACAACTGCTTTTTTGGGGTTGAAACACCTTCTTAGAGGTGGTTGATGGAAGCTTTTCCAATAAATTATTTATGTCAACATGTTTTTTTTTTTTTTTTTGCGGTACTGGGGATTGAACCCAGGGGCATTCTACCTCCGAGCTACACCCCTAGCCCTATTTTTTTTTTTTTTTTTGCGGTACCAGGGATTGAACCCAGGGGCGTTCTACTTCCGCGCTACACCCCCGGCCCTATTTTTTATCCTTTATTTTGAAACCGGGTCTCACGAAGTTGCGGAGGGCCTCACTAAGTAGAGAGAGAGAGAGAGAGAGAGAGAGAGCTGAGGCTGGCTGCGAACCCGGATCCTCCGGTCTCCACCTCCCAAAGTACTGGGATTACAAGCGTGCGCCACCACGCCCGGCTATGTCAACATGTTTTAAGAATATTAATAAGTATAAAAAATCCCAGAGCCGGATGTGGTGGCGCACACTTGTAATCCCAGTACTTGGAAGGCTGAGACCGGAGGATCAGGGTTTGCAGCCAGCCTCAGCTACTTAGTGAGACCCTCCACAATTTAGACCCTGTTTCAAAATAAAGGATAAAAAATAGGGCTGGGGGTGTAGCTCGGAGGTAAATGCCCCTGGGTTCAATCCCCGGTACCGCCAAAAAAAAAAAAAAAGATAAAAGAAATTATGACTTCTTTTTTTTTTGCGGACTGGGGATTGAACGGACCCCCGGCCCTATTTTTTATACTTTATTTTGAAACTGGGTCTCACGAAGTTGCGGAAGCCTCACGAAGTAGAGAGAGAGAGAGAGAGAGAGAGAGAGAGACAGGGAGAGACAGAGAGAGAGCTAAGGCTGGCCACGAACCCGGATCCTCCGGTCTCCGCCTCCCAAAGTACTGGGATTACAAGTGTGCGTCACCACGCCCGGCCCAAATTATGACTTATATATTTTTTTTTTCTGTGGTACTGGGGATTGAACCCAGGGCATTCTACCTTTGAGCTACAACCCAGCCCTATTTTATTTTTTATTTTGAAACAGGGCCTCACTAAGTTGCTAAGACTGGTCTCAATCCTGTGATCCTCCTGTCTCAGCCTCCCAAGTACTGGGATTACAAGTGTGAGCCATCATGCCTGGCTGACTGCTATTTTTTTTTTTTTTTTTAGCTTTTAAAATTAGTTTATTATTTTTTTTTCTTTTTTTTTTATTGGTGCATTGTAGTCTCACTTCACAATGAGTATCAGTTTGGTGTTAACATACATGCACACAGCTCTTGGTGTCCCTCCCCCCGCTTCCCCCCCCCCGCCTCCCCCCCACATGTAGCACTGAGAATGATGTTGGTATAATCTCACATATACACATTGTTTATGACAGTAATTCCA
>PVJS01031304.1:0-23496 GCA_004027185.1 Glis glis | reverse complement strand
AAAAAAAAAAACCCAAAAAACAAAAAACGAACAAACAAACAAAAACATAAAATCTGGAAAATGTACTCCTGAGATGAGTATCAGTGTTACAAAGCAAAGAAAAATCTAAAAGATGAAATAGATAAGCAAGCCATGGTGGCCCACACCTGTAATCCCAGTACTTGGGAGGCTGAGTCAGATGGATAGCTGGTTCAAGGCCAGCCTCAGCAACTTAGTGAGGCCCTCTGTAACTTAATGAGACTCTGTTTCCAAATAAAAATGAAATAGGGCTGGGGATGTAGTTCAGAGGTACAGTGTGCCTAGGTTCAATCCCCAGCATCACAACAAAAAAAAAAGGAAGGAAGGAAGGAAGGAAGGAAGGAAGGAAGGAAGGAAGGGAGGAAGGAAGGGAGGGAGGGAGGGAAAGGAAAGGAAAGGGAGATAGCAGCTAGACAGGAAGATTTCTCCCTTTCCTAAGAAGCAAGCTATCTTACCTTTATCTCAATATATACAATTATATATAAATGTTGATATGTGGTTATATATAATTGTATATATAAATATGAACACATATATGAATATTATATTACTGATATATTGATTTATATCTTGCTTCCCTCTGTAAAGGATTTATAGCCAACAAAACAAAACAAAATGAGCTAGTTTAGAAGTTGAATACTTGCTCTAACAGAGAAACATCTGAACCGCGACCTGTTAAACCTTACAGGAATTGCTACTTGGAAAGTGATAGCTCAACAAAAGAATGTGGGAGACTAGACAAGGAAAAGGACCCTCAAGGTGGAGCCAAGGTGCCATGATCACCCCGCTTTACCTCTTGATTGGAGTCAGCTGTCAACATCACAAAGAGAGTTTGTTAAAAGCATTTAGATATCAGCCCCTTAGAAATTGAACTCTGAGCACTAAGCAAGTAACCACCATCCACCAATTGCTAATCCCAGATCTTCCTCTCTTGTCCTCAGAAGGCACTCTGAGCAGCCTCCCCTAGCAGGGGTCTTTGGCTTCTATCTTCCACTGCCCTCTCTCTTCGTCATTTGAGTCCATCATGGAAAGGATACAAGGGTATTCAAATAAAATGCCCTCCTAAATTTTACAACTTTCAATGCATTCAACATAAACCTGATGTTTCTGGCATGAAATTATAACACTTTTATAAATCAGATTGTACAAAGTTGTTACATGTCTTTCAAGTAAGGCAAAAGCTGCAAACATATGTTACATTATACTATGTTATTCTTGATTGACCTTTGCATGTGATTCAATGTCATGAGGCTGCTCAAGAGCCCTCTTAGTTGCTGCTAGAGGGACTCTAAATTCCTAGAAAGCTGGCTCGCATTTTCCTTCTTTTGGCCATATAAGACTTGTTCATGAATTACCAGGCTACCATTCTATACTCACAACTAGCCAGAATAAAACATAGGAGCTATATAGTATTTATTTACACAGGGAGGCAAACCCTTATCTTTGTTTGGCTTGGCAGTAAAAAGGCTGAAAAGTATAATGGAAAGAAGCCTTTGCAATAACATCCTCCAGCAAATATTTTGAATGTAGCTTCAAACAAGAAAGACACATTCTTCATACCACTCTTTTAGCACTCAAGGGGTAGTGTTCTATTAAGCCAAGTAATAGGACCACTTATTAACTTTAACTTGTAACTGATAAACAATGAATTTGTAATAAGATTGTGCAATTATCAACACACCAGCCTTAGGGCAGGAGGATGAGAATTCCAATTTGAATCACTAACTCAGATAAACTTTTGAAGACTACTCCAGACTTGCTACATCTCAATTTTCTCTCCTGCTTGCTTATCAAAAGGCAGAAGAGAAGGAGGCCAAAACATGCTTCTCTACAGCCTGCCTAATCAAAGGGCCCAGGACCTTCACAGAGATGAGCTAGGGCTCCTGAAACCAAAGCACACCTCTCCTTGAAAATGTCTATAATCCCCTGGCACTGGTCTGTTGCCATCTTCTGATCAGCCCCTTTCACCAGGAAAAAGACCTGCATTCGAGAATGCAGAAAGGGGAGTGTTTGGAAACTCAAAGGAAAAAAACCTGGCAAACCCTTTCTTCTTCGCATGAACATTCATGAGCATGGAATCCGATCCAACAGGGACTCTCACAGTAGGACAAAGGGAAAGAAGCTTTTCTGTTAGTAAACACCTAGAATCTCTTACTGCAGTTTTGATAGGTGAGAGTATAAATAAGAGGAAAACAACAACTAGGGAAGTTGAGAACCAAGCACAGCAATAACTGGGTCAACTGGAAAAAACCACCATCTCCCTTGTTTGAGCCGAAAGTCTCATTAATGAATCCTTCTAAGGGGTCCAGGAAGAATACATATACAGAGCACTCATGTTTGACATTGGCTCAGTTTGGCCACAGCAACAACTACAAACCGGTACATCCTGCAGTGAAATGGATGAAGGGTTACCTAGATCCAGTACAAAAGAAACCACCAAGACCCTCAACTTCTCTATACAGCTTTCAAGCATATGTATTAGAGATCTAGGGGAGAATGAATAAGCAAATTTGCATTCTTTCCAACACTGTGGAGTTGAATAGCTCATTTCTTTCCAGTTAAAAGTGGAGGTGAGGTTAATGCAACAGAATAAAAGGTGATTATAATGTTAGGTATTCCAAGAGTACATGCATCCTACCTATTGCAACATAAACACATGGACTCAAACAAGAGGAGTTAGGTAGAACAAAAACTGTTGCTTTATAGCAAGGTGCACTTTATAGCAATGAGAATGGCAATTTCCCCCCTCTAAACAAATCTTAAGGGGAATAACATTGACCTTAAAGAAAGGCATAAGGAATAAAAGAGAAAAAATGTGACCAATGCCTACTATGTGCCAAGGACTGTTTGCAGGACATTTTAATTTCACTCAACTACTGATGTGAGCTTCTCTGTAGGAATGGCCAGAACCATATTGCTGATGTCTGTCCCTCACCAACAGGACACGCAAGGCGATGGCACCAGAGCTCCCACCGAGTCGGACTCTCTGGTGATGCAGTTGGCAGTGGGCCACTGAGGTCTGCAGGCATGCCACCCGGGCTCCCTCCCGAGCACAGGAGAGACTGGGGACAGTGGCTATGGCCAGCAGAGAAGGAAGATACGCCACAACATTGATTCTGGATGTCTCTGGCATTGAGAGAAGATGAGCACCTGCCTCGAGTGACAGAGGACGTCTCCCAGCCTTCTCTGCAATGGATTTTTAGCTGAAAGCCAAAACCTTACTAATAAACCAGCAGGTGATTTTTGGTGGGGCCTTGAGCTACTAGGAGGCTTTCATTTGAGACACTCATAAAAAGCAGCAGGAAACCTCTCAGAAACCTGTATTTGTATATCTATTATTTATCCTGAGTCCAGCTACAATATTTACCTGGGAAACATACTTTGAAAAGCAGACACAGTATCCCAAACAACCCATGTTATAGACAAAAAGCTTTAAAATGTGCCCTTATTATGCATTCACAAAGTTTCTGTTATGAGAGATTGAATCCAGACCACCCTACGTGTATGATAAAAACAAGCAATTTAAAAAATAACAACCTTGGCTCTCAGCAATTAGATCCTATACACATCCAGACATAAACTCCGACAACAAATGGCACATGACAGCACATATCCAGGGACCTTAATACATGCCCAAATATCCAGGCACTAAGCAAGTTCAGTAAGTCTGAGGACTTCAGGATCCATGTGTTAGAATTCTACTGGTTCATTCTAGTAGGACTATTTCTTGAATAGCTAAAATATTCTTAAATGCAAGTCACCAACACATCTTAGAATTATTTTAAAATTGAGTCAGCACTCTAAGTTCTACTTAACCTTCTTTTGGAAATTTGGGCCAATTGATATTAGATGTCAGAAATTCATCTGTACCCTTCCCCAGGGAATTTTCAAATAAAAGAAACAAAACAGAAAAAAAAAAAAACCAAGTTGCAAACCTCCCTTTTTCTGTTATCTATTAGTTAACTAGTTGCCATTCTCAAAGCTTGTTCTGTTTTTGTTTTTGACCCTGAAATGTTAGCAATTGCAAATGTCCCCATACTTGATTTCTTATTTGGGATGCTTTATATTAACAAGTAATTTTTATTGCATAACCATTACTTTCTCAGACAACATTTGCTTTTATACACATTTTACTTCTCATTCTCACTTGATACCAGTATTCTTGTTCAAGACCATGTCTCATCTGGTAGCTGTCATGGAATCTTAGAATTCCGAGTTTTACAAACTGAAGGGGATAGTGATTACTCACCATATCCAGGAATGCCTCCTAAAGGGGAAATTATTCACGTGCATCATGTTCGCAGGTCTTCTGTCATGAATATTTTCCTTGTCTCCTATGGTATATGTAGTGATTTTCACAGATGAATTCCAACTCTCTTGTTTGAGCAGCTATCATGGGCAATTATTGCAACAAGTATTGAATTCCAAAAAAAATAAAATCCCCCACCCCCAAAAAGCAAATAACAACAACAAAAGCCCTTCCAGGATTTGAAGAAAGAGACATCACAGAGCACTGCAGGTATGGGTCCATCCATTTAGGTTCCACTAGTTAGTCAACACACGAACATAACCAGTCCAACCACTAATCCTAAATGATGGCAAATATTGTCCTGGTAAAAGCCAGCTGCCTTGAGTGTAAATTAATGCATCCTCCCAGGAAGGACTATGGAATGTGGGAAAAAAGGAGTCAAAAGACAGTTTCTCGTTATCCTGGTTAAAGAAGTGTTAGACGGGAAATGGAAAACTTCAGGTTGCTTTGCCATGCTGTCCTTTAGAAATGAATATTGCTTTTTCTTCTTTCTTAGGCACATATTCATGTGTGGTCACTTTAACGCGGTGCTACTGTCTGAGACGTGTCGGACAAAGACCTGGGCAGAGGGGCTAGCAACCATGTATCGTCACGGCCAACTTCTTCCCCAAAATCTCAGAATTGCTGGTTTCAACTGCAAAAGTAGCAAGGCAATGAGTAATTTTTGCTTTGCAGGACAGGATTAGCACTAGCTCCCATCATGACTTTAGAAGGTATTGCCGTGAAGAAATTCATTTCTGCTGCCTAACCCCATAATAAGGCTGTCTGCTCTCTTTAAGTCAAATGACTAAGCTATTGATCCTTTCACTGCAGAAATCCCCTTTAATTTGTTGGTATCCAAACCATGTGTGGGTTCTTTATATATTTCGCCTTGTAAAGAAAATGAATTTCACAGCTGCAAGTCAGATGTTGTCTAAGAATTTCTTCCCCTGCTGTCTTGTCTCTTCCCTCTCTCTTTTTCGTTTTCTTTTTCTTTACCCCCAATTCAGCTCCCCAAGAGATGTCATTCACTCTGATGCTCTGACATCTTCTGAGAGATTCTCATGCCCAAGCTATACAGACCTTGCATGCTTTTAAAACACAATGGCAACAGGCTCCTGCCGGAGTCCCCCAGCGCCGAATTTCCAGCAGAACCTTTGTAATCCTCGCAGCCGCCTTGTCTGCCCTGGGCTCTGCCGCCCCAGCTCTGAGCAGCTCAGGACACTTGCAGGCTCGTGGTACTGTACATTAACTCTGCAGCAGCCCGCTCGGCTGCGGACTGCTGCCTGACAGGGATGTGCTGGCGTCAAGGGGGCCCTCTAGGTGGGTTCCCAGACACTGCAGAGCCGCGCACGCCTTGCTGAGCTTCCAAGGAAGGGCCAGCAAAAAGGGTTAAAGAGGAGCTCGCCCTGAAGGTGCAGGTTTCTTTCAGCAAGTAATTACCAGGCAAGGAAAGCTAAACAGCAAGACGCCTGTAAATAACCTCACAGGGGAATGACACCTTGAACAAACAGATATTCTCATGAAGGGAGGTTTTTGTTTTCTTTCTTTTTTTTTCTTTTTCCACCTTAGCCAATGAAAAGGAAGGGGATAAAAGAAGTGCAAAAAGAATTTACAAAGGACATGATTTGGTCGCTTCGACTCTTAAAAAAATAAAATAAAAAATAAAGCTATGGGGGTGGGGGAGACTTGCTTACTCTGTTTAAGCAACCATTCAGCTACAGATGTCCACACTGGGATTTTGGACAGGAAATCCTGGGGAAGCCAGCTCCGCAGAAGGCAGTAAAGACTTCAGCTGCAATTGCGCATGCCATAAAGCTGCTTGTTTGCTTACGGGGTGTGTGGATTGGAGGAGCTCTGAGATAAAACATTGTAAAGCCTGGGGTTGGTATTTTGCATTTCCTCAAGCTGGCCCCTTTGTTGCAAAAATTCTGTTCAATAATCCCCTGAAAGCGCCCCATCACTGCTGATGCCATTTTGGAGCAAGAATAAAATAGTAAACTCTTGTAATAGTAGGTTGGCACTTAAATGGTGTTTGTTTGAACTCAGTAAGAGAATGGGCTTTACAGTAGCAGTGTACTCAATATTAATGCATCACTTTTAACTGAGGTATTTAAAAGGGCTGCTTTGTAATTGCTGAAGATGAAATGGCACACTGGCAACACTTAATAGATCATGCTATTATCTTCAGTTAGGATTTCCCTATTGAGGTCCTGTCATTGTAAAAAAAAAATGTGTGCATATATATATAAAACCCAGGGTTGGGTGGAGGGCATTTCCCATAAATTCAAACCCCAGGTGTAAAGAAACATACTTAGTTATGAAGACTTCTGTGATTTGATCAAATGATGATTCTAATAGAAACATTCCTTGGAGGAGGAAAAACCGAGTGATTCCTTAACAGAAGTTTGAACTTCAGATTTAGAAAAATGGCACTAAAGGAACTTGATGATATTCTTTGGGATTTCCTATAGCCTAGGAAGTGTCCTCAGACCCATTTTTTTTCCCTAAAAGGACAAAATCTCTTCCAAAAGATCATTTGTGATCTGACCCAGAAAACTTCAGCCTTCATTGTTTTTTAAAAGGTTTAAATGTTTGGAATCAAGCATCCTGGGTAATTCAACTTTAATATTGTACTAAATTTTTAATAATATTATTACTTAGGACCTGGGAAGCACTGAAAAAGTCCCAGGCCCTATTCTAAAAGCTTCACACAATTAGCTCATTTAATCCTCACAACAACACTCTTAGGTAAGGATCATTCATAACCCTGTTCTACAAATGAAGAGATCGAGGCAGTCACATGTTAGGCAGCTTGCGTGCTGGAAGTCAACATCTGCTAGGTCATCATTTCACCAAGCGAACCTGGTTCCAGACCCTGCAAGCGGTAGCACTGCGTTCTACTGCCTCCGGAGTAATAGCAATAACACCTTGCATTAATTCGTTTTATGCTTCCTATATTTTTCAACACGTGCATTATTTTAACCTCACAGAATCATGCTGAGAAGACTAAAATGATTGTTATGCCACTTTGGAGGTGAATCTCCAAGAGAATAATATCTGTTCATCATCACACAACATGGTAGCAGAAGATATACAGAAAATTGAGATGGTTTGACTCTGGTTTAGTTTGTGTTGATGACACTGATGATAAGGATGTTTGATGATAGATATCAATCCATTTCAAAACCAACATACACTTCTCACATCGTGTATGTGAGTAGGTCTCCATAGCAAGTAGCAAATACAAAAATTAAAAAATGATGGAGAAATGGACTTTCCATTGGAGTGAGCATTGTTTATTTGACATTTCTTTCTTTTTTTTTAATCCATTCTACTCCATTTTGTTCAAATGCCAAAATTTTAGCCATCATATCACCATAAAACAGAAAAAAAATCTCTGAATCTTTTGCAACTATCACACAGTTCAATATTCAGTAATTGCTAGGTATGTTTCAATTTGTGGGCAATGATATAAGTGAGATACTTTATAAATAAAAAAATAATTTAGTTATTAGATCCTTAAAGGAGATTGTAAGTTAAGATATATTTAAAATAGGAGGAAATTTCAACTGAATATTTTAAGTGAACTTTTCTTGATTTATTTTTATTTGTATACATGCAAAGCTCTCAAGTAAAGTATAACAAATTAGAATGAAAGGAACATTAACTGAGAAGCCATGATAAGTAGTAGAAAAGCCAAATTTCTGCTGGAAGGATAACAAAGAAAGAATGTAATTTATTTCACAGTTCAAGGAACCAAGACAGCGCATTAATAAACAATCCTACATTGAGTATTTTTACAGACTTAAGACAACAAACATAAAAGAAAGGGCTTGCTTATGGAAATAGCTCATTTGCAGCCCCCCCCCACACACATATATTAGAAGCAGGGTCATAAGAGTTGTGACCACTGTTACAAACTGACACTTCATGGGATACAATACTTCACAGTGTGTAACCTTCAAGAATCAGCACTTAGGTCCAATCCATAGGTCTGTAATTTAGAAACAAGTTGTCAAAGATGAATAATATTGATGGAACTAGAATACTACTTATCTGTTTTGTTCTACTAAAGATAATTTTCCTTTCAAGGAACATCTAAGAAATCCCAGGAGCAGCCATAAAAAGTTATTTTTATGGCTGATTCCAGCCCCATTATTTCAATCAATAAAGGAGTACTAATTATTAGCAGGGCATCATAGAGCAACATAATCTAGGTGAGGTCCCTATGGCTAGGGTGTAGCCTCAGGTCTATCAGCACAAGGGCTGTTTATGTTTTGTTGATTTGTGGGGGGTTAGAATTTTAATTCCAGAAAGCATAAGAGTAATTGATGTTTCAAGGATGGACTCACATTAACCACCCTCATATGAGAATAATGTAAGAGAACATTTAGAATGTCAACAGGAGCGGCCGGGCGTGGTGGCGCACGCTTGTAATCCCAGTACTTTGGGAGGCGGAGACCGGAGGATCCGGGTTCGTGGCCAACCTCAGCGCGCATGCGCGCGCGCGATCTATCTCTCTCCTCTCTCCTCTCTCTCTCTCTCTCTCTCTCTCTCTCTACCTAGTGAGGCCCTCCGCAACTTCGTGAGACCTGGTTTCAAAAATAAAGCATAAAAAAAAAATAGGGCCGGGGGTGTAGCGCGGAGGTAGAACGCCCCTGCGTTCAATCCCCAGTACCGCAAAAAAAAAAAAAAAAAAGAATGTCAACACGAGTAAAGTATAAACTTCAAACTCAGAGCAAACCAAAACAATCAACATTTTCATGAAAAGATTGCTTAGTGCACTCAGAATCAGACCAAGAAGTATTAACTAACCAGTCTCCCTATGTCCTCTTCCAATGAAGTCCTTTCATGGCAAGATTATATTCACAAGAGTGATGTTTTTCAAACTAAGTTCCTAGAACTCTGCAATTTTGTAAAGTTATCTTAGGTCAACTGAGAGGCAAAGGGAGGCCAGGTTTGTTTCAACCAAGGCTCCTCTATCTTTACAGTTTCACCTCAAAGTTTGGTTTGAAAAGCAGCCTGGTCTTAAAAAAAAAAAACTTTTACATATTTTTGTTCACAGTATGAATATAGAATTAATACTTCCTAGGCAAGTTTTTATTCTTTTATTCTCAGTTCCAAGACCCCATCCTCTTCAAACCCCATCAATAGTACAATGACTAAGTTATACATTCATGTTAACGTAATCATAGCATAATAAAGCCACACCCTAGTCTCTGAACTTGGGTGTTTCCTAAACCCTTTAGTCATTGTACTTATCAGCTATGGAGGGTGTGATGACTTACCTCATTGATTTTTCCTTTTCCCTCATTGAGTTTCAGTTTCAGTAAGTAACTCTGATTTCAAATATTATGATATATCTACGTATTCTGGCATAATTAATAAGCTAATATCAATGTTTGCCTCTTAATTTAGATAAAACAAAATCAAACCCTCCTATATTTAGGCATGAAATGATAAGGACCTAAAAGATGGTCTTTTATTAGCTTAATATGAATACTGATCATCTCTTCAGATATTTTAGGAAAGTCCCCATTCTTTCAAGAGGTTTATTAACTTTTGTTCTCCAGTTGTCAAAAAAAAGAAAATTGGTCCCTTATTTTATATATTTGGCTTGTATAAATCATACATAAATATCTCTACATATTTTCCATAGTATTTTCTATCTATATATTAATAGTATAAATATGTTAAATCCAGGAAATAGCTACAATCACTAGGATGTCTTGAGGACTTCTTGCCTAAAGATAAAGGGTAGAGCTGGGCATGGTGGCACACGTTTGTAATCCCAGTACTTGGGAGGCTGAGACAGGAGGATCACAGGTTTGAGGCCATCCTCAGCAACTTAGGCCCTCTGCAACTTAGTTTCAAAATAAAGAATAAAAAAATAGCGCTGGGGATGTAGCCTGGAGGTAGAATGCCCCTGGGTTCAATCCCCATTACTGCCAAAAAAAAAAAAAAAGATAAAGGGCAAGCCAGGAATGGTGGCTTGTAATTCCAGTACTTGGGAGGCTGAGACAGGAGGATCACAGGTTTGAGGCCATCCTCAGCAATTTAGGACCTCTGCAACTTAGTGAGAGCCTGTTTCAAGATAAGAAGATAAAATAGGGCTGGGGGTATAGCTCAGATATAGAATAACCCTGGGTTCAATCCTCAGTACCACACACACACACACACACACACACACAATTCCCCCGCAAAAAATATATAAAGGGCAATGTATTTTTAAATTTTGCCTTAAAAATGAAATTTATGTGTACTTTTCATACTTGTTTACTTATGTAAATATACATATGTATATTCTTTTTATTGCATGCATCATCAACTCATAAACAGAGGAGGGTGGCATTCCAATACACAGAATGAGACCTGAGGTGACTGCACACTCCCCCACCTCCTCCCAGCAGGAAAAGAACATTTAAAACCAAATCCTTTCCACCACCCTGACCCTCAGGGAAAGAACAGCATCTTCTTCTGTGTATTTTTAACACCAAAAACATTGTTGGCACTCAGTAAGTGTTAACCAATAACCATGTTGATAGCGATGACTTCCCACTTCTGGCAAGTTCTAGCAAACTCTGAAGCAGGCTGTTCAGCACAGTCATAACTGAAATAAGAGGAGCCCTTCACGAAGCCACGGTTTCAATTGCTAAGCGTCAGAGAACTGCGTCATGCTTCAGAAAGTGGCTAACATACTCAACTTCAACATATTCTCATAACGAAGGAAACAACCAGCAATTGGAAAATGGAAAAGAAATTCAGCAAACACCTATTTTGATGCTTTGTTGAAAATGTTCATGAGTTAGCTAATAAAAATAAGTCATTTGGGATCATATAGACAAAGCTTAAATCTTCAAATCCTAATCATGAAAAATGTATCTACAGGAAAATGGTGTATCATCAAACACAATACATTTCAAAATTGGGATATTTGGAATGCCTGCTAAATTTCACTTTTAGTATTTTTGGAAGTAGAGGAGATTAGAATACCTAATGCTTGAATACAAAGAAGGAATTTAATATGTATACTCAAAAATCAACTGTGGAAAAAGTACATAGCAAGTTTGAAGAAGAAAAAGCCAAATTTGCATTTTGTCTTAGAGTTTCAAGATGTGAGTCCTTAATCTCAGGTTCTTCCTTTACTTTTTGTGCAATTTTAACCAACCTGCTAAATCTCTTTGAACTATAATTTCCTTATCTGTAGTATACAAATATTAGCAAAATTATAGAAAATTTAGGTATTCTACCTCCGAGCTACATCCCCCAGCCCTATTTTTTTATTCTTTATTTTGAAACAGGTTCTCACCAAGTTGCAGAGGGCCTCACTAAGTAGCTGAGGTTGGCCGTGAACCTGCGATCCTCCGGACTCAGCCTCCCAAGTACTGGAATTACAAGCGTGCACCACCACCCCCAGCTTGTATTTCTATATTTTAATAAGCAAATTTTAAAAACACATGTGAATAACATTTCAAGAACTCAATTCATATTATTTTATATTATATATTTTATATTTTAGATGTTGTTTTCTATAAAAAATAAATAAATAAGATATAGAAATACAGAGTCTTCACCTGGTCTACAATTTACTTGACTTAAAATGGAAAAAAGAAAGGAAAAAATGAGTGAAATAATGTTAGAAGTCTCATCTGAAGTGGAATTATATTTCATTTCTATCTGAGAGTCTTCTAATGGCTTTATATCATGTTTCAGAAATCAGTATTTCAGGAATATTTTCATATCATGTGTCAGAAATTTAAAGGAGTAAAAATATTTATCAGACAATAAAATAAGAACCAACTTCAAAATAAATCCTTGTTGCCAGGCCTGGTGGCACATTCCTGTAATCCTAATACTTGAGAGGCTGGGACAGGAGGATCACAGGTTCGTGACCAGCTTCAGCAACTTAGCCGGGTGCTCAGCAACTTAGTGAGACCCTGTTTCAAAATAAAAAATAAAATATAGCTGGGAGTGTAGGTTGGAGGTAGAATGCCACTGGGTTTAATTCCTGGTACCACAAAAAAATCCATATATAGATACAGAAATACCCATGTTATTAAATAGTATAGGTTCCTAAAAATATCTGAACTAATGCTAGGTCTTTACACACTCATCCCCAGAAGGGGTCAGGCCAAGAATGACAATGTTTTAAGCAGCAAACACCAAGAAAATTGTACTTGGGGTACATAATTGTCCTTTCTTTCAGGGCCCTAACCGTTTGGATGTATCCAAATAGATTTCCCTTATTGATAATTTCATTGATTGATTTGTATTGATAAGATATCCTTGATGACAGTTATTGTGTCACTCATTCTCTCAGTTAAAAAGTGACATAATCCATTTTCCTTTTCCACATGTTAAGGAGCTTAAAAGTTGCCACTCTGTCCTGACAAGAAAAAAAAGCTGAACAAACAGAAAAATCAACAACTCTTCTCAGATCACAGGAGACGTGATGTGACAGGGCAAACTTCTGCCCCTAGATTGAAGAGAAAGACAGGAGGACACAGAAAACAACAACATAATGGAGCAGAAAGCTCTGTGGAAGTCCAAACAGGGGGAGGAGAACCTAAATCATAATTGGTGAATGGCTGGAGCCTAGGTGTGGATGATCTAAGAGTTTAAAAACTCCAGTAATAGGGAGGCTCCCTCAACTTTGTGAGTTTTACCTCTAGGAATTGGATCAGGATCTCACAGTAAGTATTGGAGGAAAATTCTCTCCCTCCAGTTTCTGGCAGGAGGAGGGAAAAAATATACATTTCTGAATACTCCAGAACACTTTGTTCTTCTTAACAAGGTCTTCCCTCAGGAGAAACCAGTTAAGCTAGAGCTTAACCTGCTGGGATCTTTTTTTAAACCAGAGCCTAACTGACCTTCGGCAAGGAAAATATCCAACTCCAGCCAGTTCTGGCCTTCCATGTGGGAGAGGAGATAGACCTAACGCCAGCCCACTCTCGCCATCCTGCCCCACATAAGGGAGGGAGGAAGAAAACTGAGAAGCATTCATGATATTCACAGTCCAGAGGCATAGGCTCTCTGAAAGATTGAGACCTAATTATTGGATTGTAGAATACTTTCCTTCCCCCCTTGTCACCACTTACAAGTATTTCATAAGGCCAATGTATAGCAGTTTCTTTAACCCAGTGTATATCTAGTTATCAAGGAAAAATTACAAGGCATACTTAAAAGCCAAAAATAGTTTGAAGAGGCAGAGCAAACATCAGAACTAGTATGGCAGGGAATGTTAGGATTATCTGTATGACAGAGTAATGGTAATCATTATATAATATAAGAGTTTAAAAAGATAATCTAAGAGTTTGAAAAAGTATAATGATAACTTGTCATTATATGTCTGTCCAAACCCATAAAATGTACGAAACCCAAGAGTGAAATTTAATGTAAACTATGGACTTTCGGTGATAATGTCGTTAGGTTCATCAATTGTACATATTTACCATTTGGTGAAGGATATTGATAATTGGGAGGCTGTGCATGTGTAGGGGTCTGAGGTATATGGGATATCTCTATAACTTCCTCTCAAGTTTACTGTGAACCCAACATTGCTCCAAAAAATAAAAATAAAATATTTTAAAAATATAACATCAGAAATATTGATCTTCTATATACCCTGAATATTTTCAATATTTATACAACTTCAAAATTGTAGATTCTAAAGTTTACATCAGTAACGTCATCAGGTTCCACTTCCTTTAGTTCACTATTACCTGAAATAATAGTAGACCCATAATTTCTCAAAAATATTTATTTCAAAATATATTTTGATAATTTATGGAATCTCCACCTTATCAGAAAGCTTCTCTTAATAGATGCAATATAATTTAAAGGTTCTTTTTTAAAAAAATGAAACAGTATTTCATTTAGGAAATGATGCAAGTTTAACATGGAAAATACAAAGGAAAAAGATAAACAAATTGGAATTGAGCCATCTATAACCTCACTCCCAAAAGACAAGTAGGTATATTTCCTTTTGGTCTTTTATTTTGCCCTCCAAGAAATAATAGGTTTGCCACTGATACTTTTTCTTTTTATGATACTGGGGACTGAACCCAGAGGGGTTCTACCTCTGAGATATATGCCCAGCCCTACTTTATTTTTTACTTTTAAGCAGGGTCTCGCTAAGTTACCACACACAGCCTCGAACCCGCAGTCCTCCTGTCTCAGCCTCCCGAGTACTGGGATTACAGGCTGTTTAACACTGATTTTTATATTATCATAAAATATTTAACTGGTCTCTGAACTGGGTGAAAAGTATTGCCTGACCAAGAGCTCTTTTATTTACCAGATGGCATATGGTAAAGGAGTTAATCAAACCTTTTTACCCTCATAGGCGTACTGGCGTCAGCAGTGCAGCCAGACACGGGTCATAAAGGTTGTTATTCTCCTTACAATCTCTGGATGCATTTTCCCTTGCAGATGATCTCAGGAGGTGATTCCTCTACATTTTCTGCTTCTAACACTTTAATTTTGATCCATCTTGGAGTCTTCTATATATTTCTTTTTTTAAATAAAAAACTTAAGATAGTTACATATCCACTATTATTAGTAGTATAGATTAGATACATTTTCTGGTGGAGGTAAATGGAACAGGATGGACGGTCTACCACTTATATTTTCAGTCTAACTCCTTTTTAAATATTCTGGCACTGACTCACCATCAGGCCTAACTTTTAATGCTTTTTCAATTGTAAGTTTTTGGGGAGTGAGCTTTCCTATCCATTTTAATAGAAAGTTGAAAGAGGCTATACCAAGGGCTACAGGCCTGATGTCATTTAAACTCCAAAGGCCCTGACTCCCAGGTCTATGTACACACATAACCGCTCGCACACCATTGACAATGGATAGAATCAAATAAAAGCAAATTTGACTTTGTTATTTACAAATGTGTACTTGTACATATATTTATAACTTGTTACATATATATAGACACATTCACACATACATGTGCTGTTATTTCTTCATCTTGTATTTTACTGTATGGAGGCATTGCTACTCCATTATTTTTCAGTTATTTTTGTAATAGATGATTAGAGATTATCATTAGAATGTAATCACCATAGACACAGTGGGGCTTTTGGTCTTTTTTCCCCTGGTATGTCCTCCAATACCTAGAATAATGTCTGGTACATAATAAGTGCTCAATGAAATATTTGTTGAGTCAATTATTATTACAAACAAATCAGTCTCTATACCAACCATGATTATTTATGTTTGCCTACAGCTCTTAAAGAACATGCCTTCTGTATATCTATGTGCATTCTGATAAAACCTGATTGAAATAGGTGTGAAAACTTGACTCACGGATGCCTGATTCATTCACTGGGCAGCAAATATTAATATTCCATCTTTGGAATGAGAAAGGTCCCAAGTAAAACGGAAACTCTAATCAGTTTAAGGTGGGGTTGAACCAAGATGTCATGAGGACTTAGGGACTAAAGATGCCATTCAGGGTCAAGTATAAACTGATAACCAAGAAGAAGGTGAAATTTACAGGAAGACATGAAAGAGCAGAAACAGAAAATCAGAAATGAATGACTATATGGTCCCCAAAAGAGTAGCTGCCTCAATTCCAGAATTTTCTAAATCCAATAAATCTGCTGCACTTGTTCACTTGTTTCTATGAATTTCTATGAATTTCTGTATCTTTGAAGGAACTATAGTCCCTCTTTTTGGTCTTGGTTTCTTTTTCTTGCAGTCAAAATCTTGATGAGTACTTTATTTTAGTATCTTAATAAAGTATCTTATGAATACTTTATTTTAGTATTCATAAATCCTTCCCTTCCCTCAAAAAATAAAGTAATTTAAAATTAATGATATATTGAAAATTTTGAATACCCACAATGAATTAACTTGATCTTGGGGTAATGGTTACACAATCAAGAGGCTTAAATTAAAACACACACAGTGGCATTAATAGTTTATGTATCTACACATACATTCAGATCCAGATGTTCTTTCTAGAGAGAGTGTTCTTTTCCTGTGACTGACATCTATCATACATCCAGTCAAAATATTAGCTTCTTATGTTTCTCAAACCGCTTTCACAGTTTTCTTCACTGAATGTCAATTTGTATCAGATAAGGAGAGAGAGAGAGAGAGAGAGAGAGAAAGAGAGAGAGAGAGAGAAAGAGAGAGAGAGAGAGAGAGAAAGAAGGAGAGAGAGATTCAAAAGAAGTTAAATACTGTGATGTTTACTAGCTTTTAGAATAATTCAGTACTCCAATGGCAAAATTCCTTTTTATGGGGGAAAAGGACATTACAATTATTTTAAAATAATCATTGAAAAACTAAAAGATATCAAAATATGTTATAACTAGAACCCAATGTTTTAGAACCATAAATACTCTTAAAGTCATTATAATAAAATGAACTAAAATACTATATGCATTTGAGTGCAACATAAGTGCAAGGAT
This sequence comes from Glis glis, assembly GCA_004027185.1. Lineage (NCBI taxonomy): Eukaryota > Metazoa > Chordata > Mammalia > Rodentia > Gliridae > Glis > Glis glis. The sequence goes on along the minus strand of PVJS01031304.1, from coordinate 6,759 downwards.
AGTTATTAAATCCTAGTTGCCACTGTGGAGAGATACCTTCTCCTTCATCTAGTACGTTATTTCTGTTCTGCTGCTTATAAAGTTCTGACATGAGGGTAAATCCATAAGGCTGAGCACTTGAAACTATCTGCCCACTAGCCTGCCTCTCTCCACCCTAAAACCACCACTATGGACTAAACACATCACTTAGGTACAAACAGGCAAAACATATGCAACATGCATGATGAGACAGAAAACTACTGGTATGAAATCAAATTACTTTGGTACATATATTTTCTCTTTGGGATAAATGAGTGGGAAAGAATTTAATTTTAAAAATAACATGATTTCATCTGTTGTTTTTAGTTCTAAGATTTGTCAAAAGGATGAAGACACAAGATCTTTAAATTTTTGCACAAAATAAAGCATTATGGTTGATCAAACAGTAAATTTACTTTTAGGATTGCTCCTCTTTACATACTAACCATTTCCCTTTAGGTTATTGACCAATCAGGGTGTTTGTTTTGTTTTATGGTATTGGGGATTGAACCCAGGGGCATTCTATCTCTGAGCTATACTCCCAACCCTGTTTTATGTTCTATTTTGGAACAGGGTCTCACTAAGTTCTGAAGGGCCTCACTAAATTACTGAGACTGGCCTCAAACCTGAAATCCTTCTGTCTCAATCTCCCAAGTACTGGGATTACAGGCATGTGCCACCACGCCTGGATGACCAATCAGAGTTTGAAGCAAAAATTTAAAAAGTAGTAAGTGGGGCTGGGTTTGGTGGTTCATGCCTGTAATCCCAGTACTTGGGAAGCTGAGACAGAAGGATCACAGGTTCAAGGCCAGCCTCACCAACTTAGCAAGACCACTTTAAAAAATATTTTTTTATAGTAAGAAGTAGTACTTAGTTCTGTCATCAAAACCCTCAGGAAGCTTCATTGATTCCTTTTTTTTTTTTTTTTTTTTGCTGCTGATTGAACCCAGGAGCATTCTACCTCTGGGATATACCCCCAGACCTATTTTATTTTTATTTTGAAACTAAGTTGCTGAGGTCCTCACTAAATTGCTAAGGCTAGCTTCAAACCTGTAATCTTTCTGTCTCAGCCTCCCAAGTACTGGGATTGTAGGTGTGCGTCGCCATGCCTGGGCCCCCTCATTTTTAAGAGTGAAAGTTATGCAGGAAGAGGAGGCAAAATTAAAAGAAAATTAACTCATCTTTCTCCCCGTGTCCTTTAATTATTCACGGATTAAAGTCACAGGTCACTGGAGGTAAAGCTGCTGATATGTGTGAGGGAGAGTTAAGTATTTTTTGTTCTGGAGGAGACAGATCAAGCTACTTTGCAGCCCCAAATCCCTAGGTAGCTGTCTTTGTAGACTATAGGTTTAAGGAACAGGTGACAGTACTGCACCCCCAGTCCAAAGGAGTCCCAAGAGAGGAAGGGGTGAAAAAAGGCAAAGGAGAGTGAAGGAGTGGATTGGGACAGGACACCACTACTAACGCTAACTTCCCCATTCCCTTCACTGCTCTCTACACCTTCACTGTGGATCTATGCCAGGATTAGTCTACAGGGGTGTAGGCATTTTATAGCTCAGAAGAGGAGCCAGGCACAGTGGTGCATGCCTGCAATCTCATACTTGGTAGACCAAGACAGGAGGATTGCAGTTTTGAGGGCAGCCTCAGCAACCTTCAGCCAAAATTTAAAAAAAAAAATAGGGCTGTGCTGTAGCTTAGAGGTAGAATTCTTCTGAGTTCAATCCCCAGTACCAAAAAAAATCAGAAGAACATTTGTTGGAAGGTGTGAATATGAGAGGAAGATAGAAAGGAGAAACATAGGAGCTGAGATACAAATGTGATATGATATTATCAAGATAGTTCTAAATATTTGTAAATAACAGCAATATTATACACATTAGTTCACAATGAGAACCTTTGATATATATTAATATCCATTTTATTTTGTTTTCCCTCTGGACCCTTAAGTTTTGTTTATGAATAATGTCTTATGATTTTCCACAGCACTATTAAGAAATAGTTTTACATTCACTCTAAACCTTCAACTCAGATTCTATGCAGAAATTCTATTCATTCCAAATTACAACCTAAACTCCACACATTGTGCCCCCTTCCAGCTGGCCCCCAGCAGACCAGCTGCTTGCAGTGGAGAGAATAGGTGGGTGCAGGACAGGGTGCATCCGTCCCTCCTCTGGCTACCCACTGTTGTCACTGACTATTCTGGGGGGAGAGAGCTTGGGAAAGGAAAGAGATTTTTTCCCCTTGAATTGGCACTGCCATAAAGCACAGCATATCCTGTTGTGGGCCTGGCAGATGTTGAAAGCTGCCTCTTTGTCTCGTGGGTACTTTTGTGGGTTCATCAGCAGCATCCCTGCTGGGCCCCCTGGCTGCAACTCCTGTGACTCAGGCAGAGCCTGTGTTCCAAGTACTGCTGGTTAATCAGCCCCCCGCCAAGCCCTCCGTTTTCTAGTGGTCCAAACCCTACAAACTCTTGCTTTTGGAGTCCAACTGCTTTTCCCTGTGGTCCTCTGGGAAAGGACAAAAAAAAAAAAAAACCAGCTCAAGGCTAGGTCTCTGTCTTGCATGTGGTGTGAATCTGGTCCACAGGAAAAACTCCCATCACTGATGTCACTTTCTCTGGGCTTGATGTGAAGAAGGTGAAGAAAGGACTTAGAGCATCACCCAGTTATCTCTCTCTTAAAAAAAAAAAGACTTGGGAAGCTGAGACAGGAGGATCGCAGGTCCTCAGCAACATAACAAGACCCTGTTTCAGAATTTCAAAATAAATAAAAGAGCTGGGAGTGTAGCTCAGAGGTAGAATGCCCATTGGCCCCTGGGCTCAATATCCAAATCCCCAGAGAGAGAGAGAGAGAGAGAGAGAGAGAGAGAGAGGAAGGAAGAAGGAAGGAAGGAAAGAAGGAAGGAAGGAAGGAAGGAAGGGAAATTTCATAGATACCTTTAGCTTTCACCTGCAAGAAAGAGTTCATTTTTCTTCTTTTGGACCTTGTGCCTGGCTAAGGCCACCCGTCTTGTGCTAATGAAGGGAGCAAGTCTGAGCAGAGTATTGTGACAATACTACAATAGTCAGGCAGAACCTAGTTGATATGTTTGAGTCTAAATAACCAATTCTGGAACCATCTACCTTGATACTTCATGATATAAGACAGCAAGTTTTCCTTATTTGTTTATATTAAAGCATTAAGTTGGGAGCTCCAAACTTGTAGCCAAAGGCATCTTAGCTGTCACAGTTCATTATGAAATATTTATTATAATCCAAATAAGGGCTCCTCTCAATAGGTAATCAAGTTAGACAGGAGAGGGATGCTTATGTGTTCTCATATTTCCTTTTTCTTCCTCAATAGCTGGTGGGTAAACTCATCTGCCATCAAAAGTACTTTAAAATCAGATGTTTAAGTGAATTTCCAAAACCACAATTGCTATTATTGAATTGAAACAACAGTTGAGATGACACATGTGATAACATGTGCAAATGAAAACAAACAAAAGCTGAGTTCAAATCGGGACTCCGTCATTTATCAGTAGGCTTGAGTCTCTCTAGGAGTTCCTGAGTTGAACAAAGAGGTATCTATTATTACATAGTAAGGCTATTATCACATTTTGTCTTATAAAATGAGAAGATAATGCTCATGCCAAAAAACTCTTTGGAAATCAAATTACACTTCACGCTGATTTCCATTTAAGGATGGGATCAAGCAAGGACCTATTTTGCTGTTCCATACTATGATGTGGGTGTGCTTATATTAAATCACTTTCAGAGAAACACGAGGTGACTAATTTGTGACAACAATATGTTTTCAGACTAACACATTCATAAGAACAGCAGAATAATGAGCTAATTTGTAAAGTACCAGATGGAATTTACTGAATGTGGTGGCCTAAGCTATTCTAATTGTTCTTTATACTCCAAGAAGACATTTCTAGCAACCTTGCTCCCCACATCTTTACTTCTGGATTAAACAGGCTAAGGTATAACTAGTCCTCTTTGCATGAAGGTATTTGAATCTGCTGGCTATTGGGAGTCCTGCGGGAGTGTACGGTTTGACTTGTTTTCACCATTGTCTTGATGACATCCCATAATGAGATCATTATTCTTAATTGTCTCCAGTCCATGTCATTTTTAATGTTGTGTCACCAATAGTTCACATACACTGAAGTACTTTCACATTTGTACTTGGACTATGTCTTTGTTCCCTCACTCTGGATGAGCGTGTCCCAGCTCACTGAAATAAGCACTTGACTCACAGCACTTTGTGTGTGTGTTGGGGGGGGGTTACTGGGGATTGAACCCAGTGGCATTCTACTTCCGAGCTACACCCCCAATCCTTTTTATTTTTCATTTCAAAACAGTATCTCACTAAGTTATTGCACACTGGACTTGAACCTGCGATCCTCTTGTCTCAGGCTCCCAAGTACTGGGAGTACAGGTATGCGCAAAGCACTTTTGAGATTGCTTTTCCCACTTTGTCTTCCTTTTCCCAAATTAGTCCAGAGATGATTTTATTTTTCTCATCAATGGTCTTCCTTCCCCTTCCTTTAGTCTCCAACACAAACTTGAAATTGATAAACCTGAACCCCAATTTCAGCTTTCTCCATGACATCTACTCAGAGCCCCAGGTACAAACCAGCTAATCTGGGCTGTAGGTTAATAGAACATTTTCTGAACAAAGCATGGTTTGGTGGAAGAAGCACAGCATTTTAATATTCCCAAACAGATCTGTGGTCTCTTCCTGGCACTTCATCTACTTTGGGCTCATTTCTCAACCTTCACTGAATCTTAATTTTTCATCTGGAAAACAACAATGATACACATCTCTTAGATTTGTTTGGGATTTGATTAGAAGGTATAGATTAATCACACAGTACATGCACGAACTCAATACATCTTTGTTTTCCTTGACCTCTTCAAATGTTTGCCAATGAGCCTGCTGACTGCCATGGTGAGAATGGTAAATTAGGGAAGAAGGAACTCAGCAGTGTAGAAATATGAGGAGGATGAATAATGTAAGCTTCTTGAGCAATTACTGACGTGAGGGGACTTGGCAGGGCTGGCTGTAAACATAGTGTGGTGTGGTTTTGTATCATTTGCCTTAAGGAAAGCCTGTAGATTAATTAGAACAAAACCAACAACCTGAAAGAAAAATGAAAGATGGATTCAAATAAGCATCGCAGAGAGAGAACTACAAACAGCCACAAGCCACTTAGATGCCGCAGCTCACTAGTAACCAAAGAAATAAAACTACAATGAGGTGTTTATCATTGTGGTAAGACTAAAAACATCCAGTGATGGTGAGGGGGTAGGAGAGAGTAGACCTGTGCACACTTAGTTGGTGGAAATGTAGACCGGGAATGGCCTTTTGGGAGTAAAATGTTGCAGACTTTTTAAAACATGAAACACACATAACATTTGATAAGAAATCCCATTTGTAGGAATCTATCCCACAACAATGATTGCACAAGTGCAAATATACACATGTGTACACGCACGCGCACGCGCGCGCGCACACACACACACACACACACACACACAGGTATTCATTTTAGAATATTTATACTCTTTAAAAATCCTGTTTCTGCCTCTCTGATTATTGCTGAATTCCTAGAAAGAAGGCCTGCCTTTTCCCCTCCTCCCCAGTGACTCCCAAGCCCCAAACATGCAAGAAACAAAGATACTTCAAAATGCAATTTGGCTGACAAATGGTCAAAATGTTTTTATTATGAACAATGATAGAGATTTTTGAGATTTGTAGGTGATTTGTTGTTTTTAGAGGTAAAAATAAGTGTGTTATAATTGTTTTTCCAAACATTTATTCTTTTTTTCTACCCATGTTTGGACCATTTTATAAAATAATTGATTTTTTTATTCAACTTTGCAATCCTTTGCAAATCTTATGTACTTTTTATAAACTTATGTCTCAAGATTTAATATATTTAAAGAAAATTAAAATATCTCACCAAACACAATTTTTTGTCTCTTGTTTTATTCCTCACCCCTACCCCCTTCCTGTGGTATATACACAAATCTTTGCTTTGCTGCCAGACTTTTGGAAAACATAGGAAACCTTGTAATTCTAGATCTAAACTCCTCTCATTTATCCCTGGAGCACAAATTTCTCATAGGATCAAGCTTCTGTTACTCTATCTCTTGGGGCTTGTTCTTCCATGACAGTCTCATTTTCTTGTAATCTGGAATAGTGAGAGGGAAGATGGTATCTTTCAAATACAAATACCATGCTCCTAATATTGCTGAGTCACTTTTTCCATGGTGGGGTGGGATTGGGCTTCTTTGGTCACATCATCTAGACCAAAGTGATGTGGTTAATCATATCTATTGGTGAGCTGTCTGACCTGGGCTATGAAGACAACTAAAGGGGACTCATGTATCTAAATTAGAAACTTCAGACAGGTAGTCAACCCCACTTGGTTACTTATTATAGATAACTATGACCCAACATTGAAAAGAAAAATAGTACCTTATTTTTCAAAGAGAACTATACTGTATAAGAATAGTTGTATAAGAATAGCATAACTAGGCCGGGCGTGGTGGCGCACACTTGTAATCCCAGTACTTTGGGAGGCGGAGACCGGAGGATCCGGGTTCGTGGCCAGCCTCAGCTCTCGCTCTCTCTCTCTCTCTCTCTCTCTCTCTGTCTCCTTAGTGAGGCCCTCCGCAACTTCGTGAGACCCGGTTTCAAAAATAAAGTATAAAAAATAGGGCCGGGGGCGTAGCGCGGAGGTAGAACG
>PVJS01031303.1:0-23497 GCA_004027185.1 Glis glis | reverse complement strand
GAAAAAAAAAAAAAAAAAAAAAAAAGAAATGTAGACCTTATCACAGGGCATAAACTGTAATCTCATTGGAATAGAAAGGAAGGCATGTAGGCCCTTTCCTGTTCTGGGCCCTGCTACTGTTTCTACAATGCCCAGGGTGCCTGCATGCACTCTGTGAATCCATCTGAACTACCTGCAGTTTCTGGATCTGGAAAATACCAAGGCCTATCATACCCCAAGGTCTTTGCACATGCCATCATTTGCCAGGAACACAGTCTCCTTCATTGCTCCTTAGTAGTCTGTTTCATTATGTCCCATCAGACTCCTTCCCTCCACCCACTCCCACAAGGCAGAGCCATTCCCCACCTCCTGGGCACTTCCCTGCCCCTCGTCCCCATCTACACTGTCACTTACCATAGTGTATCACAATGTAATGATCAGTTCACACACTTTCTCCACTTGTTAGAAGGCCATGCATTCCTTGAGAGCAAGGGCTGGGTCTTCTTCCAGTTATCCAACTATCACTTCATCCCACTGTCCCCTGCCCCACAGCCCCTGACAAACAGCAGACAGCTCAGTAGATCTTGATAGTATAAGTATGTCAGGATGGCATTACATGGTTTCTATGTACAAAAGTACATAGCCTTCATGAACTACTTTTCCCCATTAAAAGAATAAAATTAAACCAGGCATGGTGGCAACACCTATAATCCCAGTACTTGGGAGGCTGAGACAAGAGAACCATCACAGGTATGAGGACAGCCTCAGCAACTTAGCGAGACCCTCAGCAACATAGTGAGACCGACCCTGTTTCAAAATAAAAAAATAAAATAAAAAGGGGTGGGGGGTGTAGTTCAGAGATAGAATGCCCCCAAATCCCATCCCTGGTATAAAAAAAATTAAAGTGTACTTTATGATTGCATTGCTATAAAGATGACTTAATATTATTCATTAAAACATTTTATTTGACCTAGAAATTTATTTTAGCCATTCAATTTTAGGGGTACCTTCATGTGCCATTAAATGAACTGTGGATCCTAACACTGTACCTGTTAAGCCTAATAGACAATCTAGCCCTGGAATAATAGCCAAATGTATTAATCAATGGAACTCTCCTAACAGACATTTATTTTTAATTGCATGAGCTAATGTAAGTTTATTTCATCTGTTTTGAGTAATATATAATATCTTTGATTACATATTCCTTTAGCTCTTTTTTTAAGCTACTGTAATTATTTTTTAATCCATAAGTGACATCATGGGAAATTTAATAGAAATGTTCATGTAAAACACTACTGAGTCCATTTTGAGTAGCAATTTGCAATGACTGGTCAAAATTATCACTAGGAGGGCACCCCACTGTTCTTTGAATAGAATAAGAGAAACATATTAAAAATCAAAAGGAAAAATTAATTTTATAGTATAGCATAAGGAATGATGATTTCAAACAGCACTGTATATTATTAGTTCATAACTACTATCTACAAAATGTCATGAAAATTAGATTTCAAATGGTAGATGAGGTTTGTCTCCTCGAAGAAAAGGTTTTAATAAATATTAACACAGAAGTGTTTGGGGATGATGAAGTTTCGGTAATTAGGCATTGAACATGCCGTGATCAATTTGACATAAAAGAATTAAAGGCACAAAAAAATTGCTTAGCCGAATGCAACTGACAAGAGGGCTGGACTCACTATTTTTGTGCTCTAAAGAATAGCAATCCATCAAGTAGCAGACTTTCTTCACCATTGATGAGTTGTTAGAAGTTCTGCATATTAGAATAAATATGATTTTAGAGACACTAATTCTTAGAAACAAAGCAGGCTTTTAGGGATCCATTTCTTTTTCTATATAGAAATAACACCTCCTAAATCCATGGAAATTGTTAACTATGGATGGATACAGTGTTCTCAAGATATGGGTAACTCAGTGCACACAAAGCACACTATTTTGCTACTGTATAATTCTATTTTTGTTTCTTAAAATCATGTTCATGTCAAGGTACCCCTCCCCCCCAAAAATTCATAAAGGTTAGTGATTCACTTATATTTTTGAGGAATGATTGGTGGAACAGGATTGATTCAGCTTCTAGATTATCAAACTATAAATTTAGGCACTGTTTTTTTTGTTTGTTTTATTTTTGGTTTTGGTTTTGGTTTAGTTTTCACCATAAACAGTCTTCAGTAGGCATCTTTCAGGTAGTTTGGAATAGTAGGTAGAACAGAGAATTTTCAATGAGGAAATCTTGAGTTTGAATCCTAGCTCATACATTTATTAGCATCGGTGTGACCTTAAAGAAGTGGCTTAAAATCTCAAAGCCTCATTTTTCGTATTTCCAAAACCTTGAGGGTTGAGAGGATTAGAGATAATGTATGTAAAGCACCTAGCACAGTCCTGGCTACAAAGTAGATATTCAATATATGCCAGCTACAATAAATTTGTCTCCTTAAATGGCACTGACCTTATTTTGACATCTTAATAATTCAGGAGTGATAATTGTATTAGTTACTGTATAGCACTTTGAAACAAGTCACAATGTTTATCACTACCTTAACAGTGCTCAAAAACTGCATTCTGTACTTCCAGGTTGCTTTTCATTGTTCTTCCTTGTTCCCTCTTTGCTGACAGATAATTTGGGTAACTATCAGCCTCTCACTACCATTTCTTCATCTTTCCTCATTTAGTCTGCTCTGATATTGGACACAAACAAACTTGTTAGCATTGTGTTTAATTCAAATAAGTGTCCATAGGTTCTGCATGGAGTTTGAGATCCCCTTCAAATGTTAAGTATTCCCATGCAAAGCCCAGGTTTTAGTGCATCTGGAAGTTACCTTAACCAATGCTAAAGATTTCCCACAGGCTACTAGACAGTTGAGATCCTCAGGGAGCTGCCCTTTAGATAAAGACAGAGATAGATGGATGGGCAGGTGGGTAAATGGATACATGACTAGATGGATAGATAGATAGATAAGTACATCAGTAGGTAGGAAGAGAAATGGGTGGATAAATAAATAGGTAGGTGGATAGATAGGTAAATAGATCTGTTTTATGAAGTGTGAACTAACATTTCCAAATTTCGCAATGAAAATGGTTTAGTCAATCTGCATCACCAAGGTGATAGTCAAATCTGTAGGATGAGGCAAAAACACTCTGACCCATTTCACCACTAAACTATGAAACAGGATAGACAAGACATGAAAGTTACAGCAAACAGACATGAAAGTGCCCTATAAATCCAATTTATCAATGCTATTACATATTTTGCTCCCTCTTTTAAAAAGTGGATGATGAATATGTTTACAGCTTTATCTGGTAAAGCAAAAATGAAATATGTTTGCTTTCAGTTGAACCGCTCCTTTTCTTGAGGTCCCCATTATCATGTTTCCTTCCGAAGCCCTTTAAATAGTCAGAGATCTGTGCACGGATCTCATTTGTGAGCTTCGATCCTAAATTGTTCTATGATTTATTACAGTGGTACTCAAAGTGTGTTTCAACAATGCCATGCCTGACTTCTTTACTAGTAGGTAAAAATGAAATATCTTTGCTTAGTTTTTATTTTATTAAGTCCAACAACATTTTACTTACTGATTCTACTAAGTAAAAAAATCAATGTAGAGTCACCTTCTGATTAGATTTCTTCTTCATTTTTATTTCTTAAATGGTGTGTATGTGATATATAAGTGCTAGAGTCCTGGCCAAATAATAAAACTTGGATTTCCAGTACATTGTTGAAATACACAAGTTGAAATAAGTGTGAGCCTTCGTAAAACACAGACTTGGTGCAAGTTGGGTGTGGTAGTTATCTGTTGCTCCATGGCAAAGAAACTTACCAGCTTAAAACAATAAACATGGATCATCTCAGAGAGTTTGTGCATCAGGGATCTAGGTACGGCTTTCCCAGGTACCACTGGCTCTGGTACAGTCAAGCTGTCGCTGGGGTTGGAGAATCTGCTTTCAAGGCTACTCACGGTGAGTGTTGGTGGGATTTAGAAAATCCACTTCCAAGCTCATCTCATTCATGTGATTCTCATCATGTGGACCTCTCTGGAGGCTGTCTGGGCATCCTCAGACATGGAAACTGGTGAAGAGAGAGACAGAGAAGAGGGGGGAGGCTGGCAAGAAAGGCACCCAAAAGAGTGCACAAGACAAAGACCACAGTCTCTTAGTAACTAAATCTCAGAAGTGATATCCCAACACTTTTGTCCTATTCTGTTCATTCAAAATAGTAACAACAAATAAATATGTTTGTGAGCAAAATTAATCAAGTGTGTGTGTGTGTATGTGTGTGTGTGTGTGTGTGTGTGAGCATGTGTGAGTGTGGGGGCTTAACTGTGTCCCCACAAGTCATATTTTATTTATTTATTTGTTAGGGTTTTTTTGGTACTGGGGGTTGAACCCAGGGGCATTCTACCTCCAAGGTACATCCCTAGCCCCCTTTTTTATTTTTGTTTGAAACGGTCTCACTAGATTGCTGTGAATCTCACTACTGTGGGCTGGTCAAGGCCCTGATTCCCTGGTGCCCATCAGTCTCTCACCTTCCTGCTTACCTCCCCCAATCTCACAGAAAGGGGGATGCAGATGGCCACTTCAATCAGGGAACCAAAATTGAAACAGGGTTGTTTCCTCTTTTTAGGGTTCTTGTCCAGTGGATCTCAACAAATGAAGTCCAAGGACTAGTGAAGGGTATAGAAATATGTAAGCTCATTTTAAGTTAGGGAAAGATAGAGGACAAAGCAGCTCCCCCACCAAGGGGGTGTCCAGGAAAGAGAGTGACCTCGAAGCCCTTGGGGAGTGGGCTTTTAAACCTTCCTGAGGCTTTCTATCTGTTCTTTTTTATGATTGGTCAGAATTGGGTTTGGGGGAACCAATGACTTTTGCACAATTTCAATCCTTAATTTGAATGACTATCTGTGGGCTGATAAGGGTCCTGATTCCCTGGCGCCCATCAGTCTCTCACCTTCCCGCAAACCTCCCCCAACCTCACAGAAGGGGAGATGCAGATGGCCGCTTTAATTCTTCTTGTTCCCAGGTCCTCTGCCCTGCTTCACTATTTGCTGAGGTTGTCCTTGAACCTGCTATCTTCCTGTCTCAGTCTCCCAAGTACTGAGATTACAGGCGTGTGCCACCACTCCTAGCTTTATTTTTTAATTTTGAAACAGGGCCATATTAAGTTGCTGAGGGCCTTGCTAAGTTGCAGAGGCTGGTTGTGAACCTGTGCTCCTCCTGTCTCAGCCTCTCAAGTATATATATTGATGCTATTGAGGCAGGGCAGAGGACCTGGGAACAGGAGGGATTAAAATAAGGCCATCTGCATCACCTCCTGGATCCACGGGTGCCAGGAGATCAGGGTCCACTCGCCCACAAGATAACAATTCAAATTAAGGATTGAAATTGGTCAAAAGACATTGGTTCCCCAAAATCCAATTCTGACCAATCATAAGAGAACATATGGGGAACCTCAATAAGTTTTAAAATCCTGCCTCCCAAGAACTTTGGTGGTTACTCTCATTTGGGAATCCCTCCCCACCATGAGCGGGGGGGGGGGGAGGGTTGTCTTCTATCTTTCCTTGACTTAAAATAAACTTTCATATTTCTATACCCTTCATTAGTCCTTGGACTTCATCCATTGAAATCCCCTGGACAAGAATCCTATAAAAGGAGTCACCCCTGTTTCACTATAACCCCTGATTTACCTCAGAATTTGACTGGATTTGGAGAGATGGTCTTCAAAGAGGTGATTAGATTAAATGATGCCCTTAGGATGGGACTAATCCAATCTGACATGAAAGGAGGAAATGTGGACACTCAAGGAGACACTAAAGATAGGTACACACAGAGTTAAGACCACCTCATGGCAATGGGAAGGCAGACATCCACAAGCTGAAGGGAGGGACCTCCAAAGACGCTGAAATTGCCGCACTTTGATCCTGGACTTCTGGCCCCCAGACTGTAAGAAAATACATTTGTGTTGTTTAAGCCACCCACCCTGAGGTATTTTGTTATGGCAGCCCTAGCCAACTAATGAAATGTATACTCATACGCGCGCGCGCGCACACACACACACACACACACACACACTCATACACACTTGCACGTATATTATATTATAACACATAGAAGCAGGTATATGTAATGTGCATATAAGTATATACACCTATGTGTATGTCAGGAATACTTATGATACAATTTTCTACTAAATAATATTTAATATTTTCCACATGTGGGGTTTGCATTAGGTTAGCTCTTAAGTAGTATGCTGATTTCTTCTCCTGCCTTTATCCCACAAGTTCTGAGGCTTTCTGGTGTTAGGGTACAAGCAAAGAGCATTAGATTCAAACTCAGATAAACTCGCTTTAGTCTTGGCTGTGCCACTTATTTTCAGTCATAGGACCTTGGGCAACATGCTTAGGCCCTTCTAAACCTGTGCTTCCTTATTTTTCAACTTCAACTAACATTTCTTGAGTATCTACTACAGATGAGACAGCACTGATTGCCTTCGCACAAACCATCTCAATTTGTAAAACGTGATAACAATGCCACCTAGCAGGGTTGCTGTGACGATCAAGTGGGATAATACATATGCAAGGGCTTTCTAAAATGCACAGGCTCATACAGATCCTAGGGTGTGTCATTTTTCTGTTTTCCACATCAGTGCTTGTAAATGATAAAACTGTAATTTTTGACCTCAAAAACAACTGCTCATCTTGTTTTATTCTCTAGCTAAATGATCCAGAGGTAATCTAAGAGTTATACTAATCTTCTCCAAGATCAGCTTTAGTCTTGTCTCTCCCCTGCTAAATAAACAAACTTCAAAACCTGAATAATGTCGGACACACTAGCACGATGCATAAATGTGAGGTCTTCCGAGATCTAGCCTCAACCTATCTTTCCAGCTTTATTTCCATCATATATCCTGCATCTGATTTTCAATAAAGTAAAAGAACTAGCCACCTTCCTATTCACATCCAGAGCTTTGTTTACTTATTTCCTGTTTAGGAGATTGCCCTCTCTAATCTTTGCAATGGATGTAAAGCATTGTGCACACAATCTGGAATGTGGAACATCCTTAATAAATGGTAGCTCTTATTATTTTTATTACTGTTACAATCACCATCATCACTGCCAGCCCTTCCAGTCCTACTGAAATATTTCTGCCACAGTAAATCTCCTAAGTTACAATTTTATCCTCCCCTGCATGTCTATTGCACTGCATCCTAACCTTTTTTGGGGAGGGAACTTTAGTCATTTTCTGTAATAGACTGAAGGTACATACCCCTTCATTCGATGTATAATTGTTGAGCACTTACTTTGTGGCAGAACCCATGTTAGAAAGGCTACCTTGGACAAGATGCACCTGCCCTATGGGAGTTCACAGTCTAATGGAGAAGACAGATAACTAATCCAGCATCATCATGGCTCACCTGAATTATACAGAAGTCTCTAAGCTGGTCTCCCTGGTTCTTTGTTTGCACCTCAGTGCAGCAGCTAGAGTGAGCCTTCTAAAATATACATCAGATCATCTCGCTTTACCACTAAGATCATGCTATGGATGCCTCTATTTACTCAGAGTTTTCATCTGCAGTGGCCACTAAGACCCTCTGTCATCTGGTCCTTTGAAATTCTCCTGTCTCCTACTACAGTATGTTTTGACAATTCTCCAGCCACACTGGCCTGTTTGCTGTCCCTCAACACATCAGGCTTGCTCTCTCCCTTTATACCGATGGCTGCCTCTACCTGGAATGCTCTCCCCCTACATGTGCTTGGCTAACTCCCTCACCTTTTTTAAGTCTTAGCTCAAATATTACCTTCTTGATGAATCCTGACTTGCTTGCACTATTTAATTTGCTGCCCAGCCGCTTTCAGCTGATCCTACTCTGTTTTGTCTTCACCTGAGGTTGTCCTCTTCTAACTACTATATAACCTACTTTCCATGTTAATTGTTGGGCTCTGTGTTCTAGCTCTATGATAGCAAAGAGCAAGGGCATGTTTTGTTGTTCACAATGTATCCTATGGGTCTAGAACAGTGCATGAAGCAAAGTAGGGACTCAAAATTTGGCTTCCTAATTTTTGTACCCTCCAAGTACCTCATACAGTATTGAAACTAGAAGATGTTGAAGAAATACTTGTTATTGGATCGCTTTTGGTCTCTATATTTCTAGCCAGGCATGGTGGCCCACACCTATAATCCCAGCTACTCAGCTAAGGCAGGAGGATCACAATTCCAGGCCAGGCTGGGCAATTTAGAGAGACTCTGTCTCAAAATACAAAATAAAAAGGGCTTGGAGTGTAGCTCAGCGGTAGAGCACACTTGGGTTCAATCCCCAGTAACACACACTTGCGCACCTGTACACATACACACACACACACATACATACACACACACACACACACATACACACACACACACTTCTAGTATTTTCCAGAGGCTTCATTGTCCTATGATTCATTTTTATTTTTCATATTTCTAGTTTATATTTCTGTGTGTGTGTGTGTGTGTGTGTGTGTGTGTGTGTGTGTATGTGTGTAAAACCCATCAGGACTTTGGGTATTATTTCATGAACACTTTTGAAATTTTAAGGAAAGTTTTTCTTTTAAATTTTATAAAAGTCATCAAAGTACACACTAGCTTCATGTTTTTCAGGCCTCTTTTTTGTACTTAAGGAATTGACATACAGAGTGGGTATTTGTTGTTGGCAAAACAATATATCTAAAAATATATTAGGGAGGCAAAATCAATTCGACTCAGCAAATAATTAATGAACATCTACCATCTGAAATATTTTTACAGGTTTACAAAGATGGAAAAAAACACTTCTGCTCTAAAATTGCTTATAACCTCCTGGGTGAGAGAAACATATAGACAGCTCACTATAAAATAAGACAAATATAAGATCCAGCAGAAAGCTACACAGCAGTGTGGGGTGAATCACTGAATTGTGAACACCTGCAAAGAAATAGTCATCTTTCTGTGCTCCTCACTCAAACCCCTGTCCCGGGCAAGCTCCCCAAGAAATATTAATATTTGATTAACCAGAAATTTACTTAATCAGATGCCTTGCTCCTCAAACTTGTCCACTAACAAAGGATTTCATCTTTTTTAATTTTCTGCATCTATGTTGTGATTACGTAGTATGAAATGCAATGTGCATAATAACTGAAGCTAGACTTTAGAGCTGATCACAGTTATTTACTAACTTGGCCCCTCCCCCACCCTTCCCCCTCCTTGATGGATTGGAGACAGGGGCTGCTCACGTTCTTTTGTGAAGGCTTCTGCTCAGGAAGACTGATTGACAAGTGGAGCTTTTTCTTTTTTCTGGGGGAAAAGAAATTTCCAGGGTCATGCTCCTTGTATTTGCAAAGAGCTCTAAAAGCTCCAGAGAGTGAAAAGAGTCAAAATTGACTTCTTGCTGATGATCACAAACTTCATGACAGGAGAAAGGGAAAGAAAAGGGAGATTGAGGCTGTGAGGCAGAATGTCAGGATAACTACTAGGAGGATGATTTCAAAACAGGCCTCTAGATAAATGGGAAGTTAGATACTCCACTGGAAACTGCAGTCATCAGATGGAACCTACGGAGGCTTACGAACTTCAACCCCAATCAAAACAGGGTCTGCAATAGCAGCCTGCCAAGAGAGAAGGGTGACATTCTACTATGTGGACGGCTTTCCTCGAGAAAGGCGCAATGCCTGTCAGAGTGCCTATGGACTTGTTATTCCTTCCATATTATACTACGTATGTCCTGGCCCATGTTTCAATCACAAGGAAAAAATCATATTTCTAATACTCATATTCATATGCCGACAAACTATATCTGTATTCTAATACTCATCTTGATTTATTCATAAGGGCCTGCAAAATTCATGCTTTAGTGAGGAAGTGTTTTAGTTCTCCATATCTCTTTTGTGGTCATTTTAAAAACCGAATGACTAAAAGGTGGGAGTTTCAAGTTCCATTCGCTTCTGGAGCAAAAAAAAAAAAAGAGTCCTGTACATTTTAGATCTTCATTTCTACAACAAAGTCCTGGATTTTGAAGAGGGACATTTTTATTCCTGGGAAATAATCTTCTTTAGAAAAAAAACAACTAGTTATATTGGTATGCATTTAAGCCTTTATATTGAGAAGGGAGATTATTAGCACAGTGGTTTGAGAAAATAAGTAGGATTCCTGTTTAATGAAATCCATTTTCATTACTGCTTGGCTTCGTGACTAGATAGCCAAAAGAAGAAAGGGAACAGAAGCCCGTGGTCAGTGGGGCTGTGAGAGAAGTGAGCCGATTCCTCAGAAGCCACAGAGACCAAGTGAGAAGCTGGCGGGTTATGGAGAAGGACAGGTGGATGTGGAAAGTGACGAGAATGTTCTCAGAGAGGACAGCATGGAAAAGACACCGACTCCAACCATACAGCTGCCGTCTAGAGCGTTTCCTGACCCAGGCTGCTGATCAAGGTTGGAAGACAGTATCCTTTCCATAATCTCATGACCCAAAACCTGACTTGTTCATCAGTGAGAATGAAAGTTGTTAGATTTCACCCGAAGGTTCCTACAAATTCATTTCACCTGGGAAAATCTTTAGTTTTACAATCAAAGCACAGAAAAAAAAGAAATACTATGTGTTTTTAAGCTTTGCACAAAGAAAATATTTAACCCAGAGGAATCACACATTGTTAATGAGAATATAAATAGGCATTTTTGTGTATGTGTGTGTGTGTCTATGTGTCTGTGTGTGGGTGTGTGTGTGTGTTACTGGGGATTGAACCCAGAGGCATTCTACCTCCAAGCTATACCCCCTTTATTTTTTGTTTTGAAACAGAGGCTCTCACTAGGTTACTGAGAGTCACTATGTTGTTGCTGAGGCTGTTCTCGAGCCTGCGATCCTTCTGTCTTAGCCTCCCAGTACTGGAATTACAGGCATATGCCACCACGCCTGGCTAAGTAGGAATTTTTAAAAGGGGAATTTCATTTATTAGTGCACATTTAGGGAGCAGCCTTTAAACATGGAGGCAAAGCATGAGTATAAGATTTGGCTCATCCCTCAAGAAAGACAGTTCAAATCATCTCAGCCCTGCCTATCCAACAGTAAAATGAAGAGTAAATACACACTTCACACTTGACAAAGTAATATTAAAAGGTTTAATTCAATAATTGATGCAAAGGGTACTGAGTTATTCGAATAAATGAGGTTATATAAATGGGAAGTATCCTAAACTTTCACATTCATATATCATTCATGATCTGCCAATTATCAAGAAAAATCTATACAAAAGTATTTTTCCCATCTTATTTTCAGAAAATAAATCATTTTCTGAACATAAAGTTAAAAACCTCAGAACCCTGGAAAACATCAGGAAGAGCCACACTATATAATTAGTTGAGAATGGAGTTGTGCTAGTCACTTCTCTAATACTAACACTGTCATCCAACCTCCAAAAACATTCAATCAAGTCACCTATTGTTTACAAATCAGATGCAAACCCAAATACTGCAAGGTTAGCCTGTTCTTCAAATAGCTACACTTCTGGCATAATTTCACAGTAAACTGGAAATACAGAGATTCAAGAGCTTTCCCTGTTGTTGCTAATCTTCCCACTCCAAATTATGCTGCTGCGTCTGTATTTTCTGCTACATTTGCTCTTTTTCAGGTGGAGCTGACAATTCTGAGGTCGCACTGGGTCGTCAATGGCAAGCTGACAGTAGGACATGGCTGTTTGAGCTAAGTTACTAATAAGTGAACCCATGGAGTGCCATTTCATTAGCGAATGTATCATTAAAAGCATCACCTCCACGACTCACTCATTGTTCTTTGCCCAGCCTGGCCCCTGCCTTGAAGCCTTAAAAAGAAAGAAACCATGCTAGCCTGGTGGAGGGCTGGGACCAGCTAATTAGTGGCCCCCTTCCTGCATATTCTCTCCTCTGTGGCACAGAGAAAGAGCATCTCCCTCCTCACCCACAACTATAATTATGAATGGATTGTTTCAGGGAAAGGGAAGGAGAAGGATAGAGATAATGATCCAAACCAGGGAAGTAAAATCAGGGGTGTGGGGGATAGCAGGGTCCAGGGGCTCAGACCTCATTGACCGTATCGTTGGTATTTTTGGTTGATCTTATAATTTGGCATTGTAGTCAGGCAGTCCTGGATGAGAGCCCCATCTCTACCACCTACCATCTCTGTGATCTCAGGCAAAGTCATTTGCTGTTTCTGAGCCCTGCTTTGCATTTCTAAACTGTGGATAATCAGAATATTGCACAATGGAGACAATGAGAATATCTCAAGTGAGATAACACAGATCAGGCATTTAGCACAACTGTCAACATATTACTATTAGCTTCAACATTTGGGACAGACATCCCTAAAATGGCTCTAACATTCCTCCCCAGAAAGTCTACTGGAATATAGTACATCCCCCAATCCCTGGCGACTTCATTGCCTGTGCAGATTCATTTCCCAGACTTTGTAATCTCTGAACACTTCTTTTCATGGCACTTATTAATCTATGTTATCTCCCTTTCAGGATGGAAAGCCCTTGAGGACAGACCCAGATAAAAACAAAGTTATAAGATTTCAAGATAGCTTACTAAAAATGTCATGTAGGGCCATAGAACTGAGCCACGCCAGTTGGACAGGATATAAAATAGAGAGAAAGTAGACCTAGAAAGTCCTTCTTGTATTCATTCAACACACTTATTAAGAACTTATTATATGTCATGCACTAGGGATACAATGGCGAACAAGATATAGATTCATAAATGCTAGCTATGAGTCGTAGTTTTGAGTTCAAGGGAAGTTCACCTTAGAGAATAATCCTTAGGAAGCAATTGCTGCAATTAATGCTGCCTAATACACTACCACATAACTTACTGCCTTTCAACAGCAAGCACTTATTCTCACTCAGCAGTCTGTGGGGCATCTGGGGCAGTTTTGCTTCCGACCCTGGGTCAGCTGGGCCTGGCTACAGGCTTTAGGTCAGGTGTGTGTCTGCATCTCTTGTCTCGCTGTGGGGCCCAGGGTGAAGAGGCAACAACTGTTTAGGTTTTGCTCCCTTGTGAGGAGCAGAAGAGTCCGGGTAGTCAAGCCCAACTTCACAAGCAGATCCAGGGCCTTTGTTCAAGTCATAGTCTCTAATATTCCAATGGATTGAAGCAAGTCATATGACCAAACCTAATAACAACAGGATGGGAAGTACCGACTCTAGTTATTTGCAAAGTCTCATGGCTGAGGGGATAAGTAAAAAACAGAAGAGTAATCCAAGATACCTCCAGTGAAAATTATTCTGAAACTTGAAGTATAAACCAAAATTAGCCAAGCAGAGGAGGATTTAGCAGGACTAACTTGAGTTAGTTGTTGTCCCCCCGATTTAGAAGATTTAGATTATTCCCAAATATGCTACTTTCTATGGTGTGTGTGTGTGTGTGTGTGTGTGTGTTGCTGGGGATTGAACTCTGGGGCATTCTACCTCTGAGATACATCCACAACCCTAAATTATTATTATTTTTTAATTTGAAAACAAGGTCTCACTAAGTTGCTGAGAGTCTCACTAAGTGGCTGAGGCTGGCTTCAAACCTGTGATCCTCCTGTCTCAGCCTTCCAGGTACTGGGATTACTGGCATGCACCACCATGCCTAGCTCTATGCCATATTTCTTTTTTTTTATTGCACCCAGGGGCATTACTGGGGAATGAACCCAGGGGCATTCTACCTCTGAGCTACACCCCAGCCCTAATTTTTATTCTTTATTTTGAAACAGGGTCTCCCTAAGTTGCAGAGGGCCTCCCTAAGTAGCTAAGGCTGGCTGCGAACCCGTATCTTCCGGTCTCAGCCTCTCAAATACTGGGATTACAAGCATATGCCACCATGCCCGGCTCTATGCCATATTTCTAAGATACCAGAAATAACTATCTTTCTTCTTTAGCCTTCCTTTCACATCTCTTGAAGTGATGGGCAATAGTTGTATGGGGTGTGTTGGGATACTCTTTCTATTCCTACAGAGAATTTTCAAGCCCTAAAGAACCATAGAAGACAATATGGATGCATGTTACAAACGGTAGCACTTATTCTCCTTAATTGAAATGTATGAGTACTGAGGAACAAGGGCGAAAGTAGGACTCGTCTATCTATCATCGTGACAAATGGACAGTTTATCGCTTTGCATTTGCTCAGCACTGCAGGAAAGGGGTGTAAGTTCAGAAAAATCTATTTCCCACAGAGCAATTATCAATTTTAATATTAAATTTTAAAATGATTTTTAATTTATCAACTGGTCCCTGAATTCAGGGTTGGAACTGTCGGATCTCTGCCTTGGATATTAGGCTGATGATGGGTCATATCCAAAGTCCATAGATAATGAACATTTTGTAAATCTGTAATGCAGTTCTCTTTTTTTCTCATTGTAAATTAATTGATTTTTTTTTTTTTTTTGCCATTAGGGAAACCATCAACTGCTCTACATTTCTCTCTGTCTCCTTCACTTCTTTTTGGTTCAAATGCAAAGCCAAATGTTCCAAAATAAAACCCAATTTTAATTAAAGGTACCCTGGTCCCTGGAAAAGCGATCTCCTCCTGCTTCGTTGAGACTTTGAGAGTTCCGTGCTTTGATGCAGTGTTGAAAAAAGCAATAAAACAGAGGTGAGCAGATTTAAAGTGAGAGGTCGGAAAAGTATTGGTCCCCTTTGCCCTTCACTAGCGTGGCAGTGGAACTTCTCTCTGGTCTGCAATTCAGAGTCCAAGACAAAATTTGCATTTGGTAAAACCACAGACCAAAGTCAACTCACGCTCACCAAATCTCATACATGGGAAGATAACTCTGTCACCGAGAACACACCACACTCCTTGGCCCCAACTCGACACTGGAGATTCAAAAGACGCTGGGATGCATAATAGTACATTTCTGTTAACAGAACCCAATTTTCCCCCAATGCTTAAAAGTCAAGACCCTATCCACTCTAAGAAGTCACTCTCCTAGTCAGATCTAATGGTATTTTCCTCTCTAGGGCTAAAGTACTACTTCCTATCCAGGTCTAAGATAGTTCTTTCTAGCCAGCTCCAAGAGAACATATACAATAAAGTGATTGAAACTGTCTTCACTAATCTGATGAAGTGGCTGAGAAGCCAATATACTACATTAATTCCTAGTCATCCGCAGAACTTCAAAAAACCCAAATATGCCATGCTTTCTTTTTTCCACCTTCCAGAGTTGCTCTAACATCTGCAAAACTCCATCACACAGTGGAAAACCAGAACAAAATAATTAGTAGATCATTGTCAAGATTAGTGAATACAAAGGTAAGCTCCTTATACCGGCTATCTTCTCTGGCAAAAATATTCTTATCATTTTGTAAGAAAATGAAAACATCCAGGTATACAAGACATTTGTACAATTTTCTCCCAACTTAACAGAACTTGATAGACCTAAAGTTCTGTGAAGGTTCACACAGAATCTGCTAGAGTCACTGATGTCTCAGGCACTTTGCACAATGCTTTGTACATGAACGGCATCAAAATATCACATGAACGAATAGATAAATATTGAAGTGTAAAAGTACATGAATGGATGGATGGAAAAATGACTACAAAGCCAGCCTAAGACTGTTTAATAACACAAAATAACCCAAATCAGAAGAAAGAAGATAAAACCTGGTTATCTTGTAAAAGGCGTGATATTTTTCCCCAAAGGAAGGATTTCAAGGCCACTTTTTCCCCCCAGGGGAAGAAAAGATCAATGCCAGCAGCCCAGCAGTCCCCAGAAGCCCTACGGTGTGCACAGACCTGGCGGAGGAGAGAAAATTGAGGTGAGGAAATAGATTTCACTTGTGAGCTTTAAAGTAGTTATTATAAGCAATAGGGAAGAAGTAATTATTTTTAAATGATAAGCACTACCTGGACAATGTGACAATCTTCTATTTAAATGTAACTTTGTGAAAGGTGACTATTTGGTGGGTACATGGTTCTACCACTGTGGATGTCTGTTAGTGTGAAAAATATTTTAAAAGTCAAACTGAACCAGGCAATAAAGCTGCTGGTTGCTGTTGTTATTTACCTCAAGAGCATAATGGAAGGACCTCTTTTCTCTCTTCAAACAACAGCACCTTTTATACAAGCTGGGAAGTGAGGCCTGGTGACAAGCACCTGTAATCCCAGTACTCAGGAGGCTGGCAGGAGGGACGCAGGTTCAAGGCCAGCCTCAGCAACTTACTGAGGCCCTGTTTCCCACCCCCCCACACACCAAAAAAATTAGGGCTGGAGGTATAGCCCAGAGGTAGAACACCCCTGGGTTCAATCCCCAGTACCACAAAAAATAAAAAATAAATATAAAAGCTGGGAGTAGGGTAGGATTTCAATAGCCTTTGTTGGAGAGCAATATTGAAGACTCTTGGTGGCAAACAGACTCTTGGTGGCATGTTTCAGTTTGAGATTATTTATTTATTTATTTGACAACTTGCAACCTCTTCAACCACAGAAAGAGAAATAACCAAGAGACAACATCACAAATAGGACTTTGGTAGCCCTGGAAATTAGTCAAGCCTTCTCTTCTTGAGCATAAAATTCAGATCTCCAGATACACCCCAGACCCTGGTGTTTATCTGACTCTTTCTCATCTACCCTTCTGCATACCCACATCTCCCCACTGCACAATTACATTTCAGCACCTAGTTCACAACACTCTTTCAAAGAAGAAGAGGAAAATACCTCTCTGTTGTACCTCTTTCCAGCTTTGCTCCCCCTGGCACCAATTATAACAAACTGCTCCAGGAGACTAGAGCTTTCAGCTGTCTCCCTGGCCAGCCAACCTAAAGCAATCAGAGAGGAGTCTCAAAAGAAGAAGAGGCTCCGCAGACAAATGGAGGGCTGGACACATTTCCCCTGTAAGCCTACTGGGGCTTGTTTACCAGCATCTTAGTCTCCAATAAGGAATTGACTTTGGGCTTCGTAAAGCATGATGACCCTTAAACACTGAGCAACTGGAGTTATTTAACATAGAAGAAGAATTGCCTCTAAGAAGCAGTATGGGGGTTGCAATGGTATTTCACCATCTCCATCAGAGCTGAGGATCTGGAAATGGATCTTCATTTCAGACAGGGGCTCTGATAATTGGGCACAACTGGCCTGGGAAGTAGACACTAACTCTTCAGCAAAATAAAGCCCAGTGCAACTAAAGATTGACAGGGGAACCAATGGCCAATGGAATTCCCCACATGGAACAGTCTAAGGAGCAGTACTTAGGTACTTAGGTACCTAACAGTACCTAACAGTACCTAGGTACCCTGATAAATAAGGAGTAGAAGTTCCTGCACATGTCTTGAAATCACTCACGAATATATAAACTAGTAGACAATCTCATCTCCATATCCATGTTTCTCATCCTCGCATCAACCAACCTGAGATAAAAAATACTTGGAAAAATAATTGTATCTGTACTGAACATGGACAGACTATATTTTCTTGTCACTTCTCCCTAAACAAAACAATATAACAGTTGTTTACATAGCATTTACATTGTATTATGCGTTATAAGTAATCTAGACATGATTTAAAGCATACAGGAGGCTTGTGTAGATTATATGCAAATACTGTACCATCTCATACAAGGGACTTGAGCATCTGAGGATTTTTGTATGCATGGGGGTCCTGAAACCAATCCCCTGCAGATTCTGAGGGATACTGACTGTATATGTATATGCATATTTATATTTTTTCCCATTCTCAATCCCTAAGTCTTCTCATTCTTCAGGAGTGAGCTTAGTAGCAAGACTAAGTTTGTTTCCTCTGCCTTCAACTGCTTCATGTAAGCTCATAAAAGTATAAAACAGTCAAATATCCAAACTAACCGCATTTCATCAGTCTTACTTTGCCCTTAATAATTCATCCCTCTTATGTTTACTCTAATACCTGTGCAGCATAAATATGCATGATATGCGGCTGTGTATGTTCAAGCACTTTCATAGATAGACTAACAGCGGGAGACTTTTGACCTTGGTCTGAAGAGGAAGAAGTTACCGCAATAACTAATGACAGAATTGACAGTCTCATACTTTAAATTAAAGAGGAAAGGGGAGAAACGCGTTCCCAAGAGAGAATACCTTAACAGCAATTTAGATTTCAGCCTAAGAGGTGTGCTTTGTAAATTCCATTTGAAAACAGTGAGTTTTTCTTTTTGCTTTGGGTTTAGCAAGGATAATACCTATCCTCTTGCCAAAAACCTCATAGAGATGTTGTGAGAAATAATAAAAGAAGGTCTGTGGAGCCTCAGAGCAACTTGGAATAAATATGCTAATAAATACAAAGACTTCTTATTAACTCTAGTAAATATCCTGCCAGGAAAAAAAAAAGCCACAAATAAAAGTGAGATTTGGGTAAAATCTACTCCTAATCCAATTATTCTAGATGCTTTGATTACTTTTTTTCTGACTCCTTTAAATTTGCAAGGACTGCATTAGGTATTTAACATCTTATTTTCTCGCTGATTAGAGGTGTTTTGTTTCAATGTCTCATAATAATACCAGGTATTTAACAAGGACCAACGTAGCATCCATAGACGGCAGGCAATTTGGTTTCTCCCTTGTGATCAAGATAAAGTAAAAATATGAAGACTTTGTTGCGCATCATATGCTTTCAATCACAAAGAGATTTTTCCAGATGTAGATGTTTCAGCCCATCTTTTTGGTGTCCTTGAAAATTCTGTTCTGTTTTCTGAGTCCTTTTCCCTAAAATACACAAACTCAAATGCTCAGGCTGTATTGAACTCAATCCTCCTAGTTCACCATTTTTCAATGAAGCATTCTGTTCTGTCATCAGGTGAAAGGGAGACTGATGCCTTCAAGATCTCATTTGCAGATATAATATTATGAGAAACCTGACACAGATTTATGTACCAGCTTGTAATGGCACAATTAGAATTGTTATCTGCACACGGAAACATAGGCCAAAAGGCATTTTTCATTTTCAGAACAAACACCAACCAAACTTGGGAGGCCACTGAAGTTAAAAAAGCAAGATATTGGATTGAATTGATAAGTTTTGTTTCGTGATGCCTTTCTTGGGTCTGGAGAATGACTGACTCAGAAAATGACATTTGTCCCAGCAGGGATTCCAAAACTGTGCAGCAGGCATTACTTACATTAGTAGGGTCACAATTAACACACCAGATGTGCAGAGAAAAGGGAACTTCTTTATTTTCTACAAGTGATAGAATCTTTCTTATAGGCTCCCACCCCACTGGGTGGCTCCTGGGGTTCAAGGGTGGGGAGCAAAGGCTCTAACTTTAAATTTGCCTATTAATAATGTTTTGGCTCCTCTGGATCATAGAGCCTTTGGGGGATAGTTTTTCAGTCAACTCAGAGTTCACTCCCAAATGAAACTGCTTCTTTCTTCCTTTTCTTTTTGCACCAAATAATGCTTGGGTAGAGAGGACAAGTTACAGTTGTCGTGATTTAAGGATGGAGATGCCCTTGATCTCATGCTGGTACCTAGGCTGGTATCCATGATAAGCTCAGTAGTCTAGTCTTAGAGTGTGCCCTGGCTGGACAACTACAATGAACACCTGTAATCAGCAAAGTTCTTGGAGAACCAGGTCAGCCCCCTGATGACTGACTCTGTCTCACTAGCCAAACTTGAAGCTACTTTGAGATCAGTGACCTCCATTTGGTGACCTCCCAACTCTTTTTTTTTTTTCTCTAGATTAGAACTTGAAACATGTTTTGCCATTTGTTTCCTTACTTCCAGCTTTTCTCCTTCTTCCCATCGCCCAGGACAGAAGGCATAATCTTTCTATTTTCTCTTCCTCCATAAGAAGGTCATCCCCTTCATCATTGTCTTAGCTCAGACTGCTTTAACAAATTACCAGCAGCAGGATGGCTTAGACAAAAACCATTTAAAGTTCTAAGTTCAAAGTTCTAAGGCTGAGAAGTTTTTACATCAAGGTGCCAACTAATTCAGTTCCCAATGACATTCCTCTTTCTGGTGTTTACAAATGTCTGTCGTCTCATTGTATCCTCTCATGGCAAAGGGATGGGGGGAGCTAGCTTTCTCCTATCTCTCCTTATGAGGCATTAATCTCTTCATGAGGACGCCACACTTATGACCCACATACCTTCCAAAGAACTGATTTAAAGTGTACCACAATACCATCACACTAGGGATTAGAGTTCCAAACATATGAATTGGGAGGGGTATAGGGACACAAACATTCAGTCAATAGCAATTATAATTTTGATTTCTTTGTTCTGAGTAGTACATCCCCCAGCTCACAACTTCCCAGAGGTTGTATGATTCATAGTCAGCACTGGAGGTAGAAGATTTCAAGGGAATAAGATTTAAGGGGCAATAAAATACATAGCTTAATATATTCAAAATATCATCCCTATTACAAAGCACTAAAACTGAAAGACTTTTTAAAGGTGCTAAGTAATAATGTGTGTGAGAGCACATGTATGTAAATGTGTGTGTGTGCCCACGTGCATGGATGGCTCTCTATGTCTGTTTGTACACACGAGACGGGCCTGTAAAGACTCAGGAAGTACGGCAATCTCAGCCTACGAGAACAAGACCCTTTTGAATTATTCCAACCTTCACCAAGTCAAAACTTAGAGAGTATTTCATCACCTGCCATACGTAATGGTGCCTTGAAAATAGACAGGAGCTGTCAGGCCAGAACACACTCCCCTCTAAGAACCTGACGACTATTTCCTCCAGGAGGTATCAGGGAAATATCAAATCATTAGAGACTGCCTTTCCAACCTCAGCTGGTCTTGACCTTGGATAAAATACATGTTTCCTGAGAACACCTCATAATTTAGACTCCACGACAGAAGTCCCTTGTGGAGTTTCCACACGCAATATTTATTCTGTTCTCCCAGACTTCCTCGTGGAGAATAGACATAGGGCTTCTACTACATTCTATGGATTAAGCTGATGTTTAGACAATCTTTTGTTTTCCCACTTGAATAAAGCAAGTCTGTGTTTCTCTCCCAAATAGTATCCCAGAAGTTATTTTTAAGTAGACTTAAGTTTATGAAGACATGGGGTAAGTAAAGAGGAAGTCGAGTAAATGAAATTTCCTACAGAAAATTCCATCTGCTAAATAATTATTTGCCATAAAATCTGGAGGAGTAAATTGACCCAACATGGTACTCATCACATCGCACTTATAACCAGTCTCCTTTTATAGCCAAAGATGCAGTCTGATGGCAACTTTTAGTTATTCACATATTATTTATGAGTCTTAGCCACATAAAATTTGCTGGTAATCTACTCTCCCCACAAATTTTTATTGCTAATAATTGAGAGATGATTATCATTAGATTTGCTTTATACCATATTGCTTCTTGGTCAAGGAATATAGAATTCTAAATAAATTAATTTATTGTAAACTTGGCTGGAAATATCCTAGGTTGAGGTTACTCTTCTAAGTGATATTATCCAAAAAGCCATGATTTGGAAAGTTAGCCAGAACCTTGTCAAATCCTGGCTCATGACAAGCATCCTATTTTACAGGAAGTTGCTCTCAGTCTTATTTGATCATCTATAAAATGGAAATAATATTCACAGGGTAATTAGGAGGAAGAAATGAAATGAAGCCTGTAGTATCTGAAACTATTCTTGGTACATTTAGCATACTTTTTCTCTCCCATCCTGGAAACCAAGCATAACGGCCAGCAACTTAGCATGTGTAAAATGTAGGAAGGAGAGAATTCATGGTCAGAATAATCTTCATCCAGTTTCCATTGCATGATTGTGTCTACTGAGTCTTGAGTTCAGGCTAAGGCCCCTATGTAATAAGCATGATAAGTTACATAGCATAATAATCAACATAAATGTGCCAGTGGATGATCAAGAAAGAGTAATAGCCTCCAGGGCTGGCCCCAGAGGACAGACCTCCCAGAACATAGGTTCCCTGCACAGCCAACCCTGAGACACTGTCAACAAACATGTCCCTCTGCTCAGTATGTCTTGTGAATGGGCCAGGCATTGAGTATGGAGCTAGGTAAGATGGATAGAGCGAGCCGGGCGTGGTGGATGGAGCACGCTTGTAATCCCAGTACTTTGGGAGGCGGAGACCGGAGGATCCGGGTTCGCGGCCAGCCTCAGCTCTCTTGCTCTTTCTCCCTGTCTCTCTCTTCTCTCTCTCTCTCTCCTTAGTGAGGCCCTCCGCAACTTCGTGAGACCCTGTTTCAAAATAAAGTATAAAAAATAGGGCCGGGGGCGTAGCACGGAGGTAGAACGCCCCTGCGTTCAATCCCTGGTACCGCAAAAAAATAAATAAATAAATAAAAAGATGGATAGAGCGGCAATTAAGATAGTCCTTGCACTGAAAATGCTCATCTTGCAGTTGGAGAACCAACAAGTAAAGCCACACTTCCAGTTTGGTGTAGTAACTGCTAGTGAAAAGGATTTCTCAGACAAAATTATATTCAAGCCTTGACCTGAAGAACAGAGATGATGCTAAAGGTGTCAACATGTGCTCATACATGAGAAAATCACCTACATTGTTTTCTACATGATTTGACTCAAAATTTCTGTTCTTGTCTTGTTCTTCCCCCACCTTTGTTATTTTTGTGAATATAATCTTAATCTTAGTCCAGACCACTTTGTTTACTTTCCCAGTTCTTCTTGGTTGCTTATACAGCAAGTTACTAACCAGTAGTTATTTAGTAGAATTTCCTAGAAGTCGCTGGGGCCCAAATCAGTTTTCATCTAAATGTAGGCTGCAGAAATCGCTCTTATGCTGAAGCAATGCCATGCACGTTTTACAACACAAAGCATGTACTAGTTTCTTGTTTTGTGCTTTTAGTTTGCTCAAAGTTAATATTTGATAATACTCAGTTCAATGGATTCAGATGGTAGGTTTCAAAATATAATTTTACAATGGCTAAAAATATATGCATCTTTATCTGGTAAACTGAATGTAATTTGTACTTGTGTAAATAAACTGGGAGCATGTTTATTTGAAGTCTTTTTGTTGTGATTTATAGAAACCAATTTAAATTAGCTTAAACAGAATAAAAGGGAATTTATCAAATTATCAGATGTGATTGGATCTGGGTCCTCAAACACTGCTCTCAGTAGTCCTTCTCTCCCTTCCTCCATCTCTTCGTTCTGATTTCTCTTTGCACATAATGGCAAAAATAGTCCCCAGCAACTCAACTCAGAGCTTGTGTCATTCTTATAGCAAGTTATGACAAAGGGAAGATCTTCTTTCCTAACAAATTCTGCAAAATTCCTGATTGGCTAAATTTAGGTCACATGGTTATAGTTTGGATATAGAATGACCCCTGGAAAAGCTCATATGTTCACAATGCAGAAGTGCTCAGAGGTGAAATAACTGAATCACGAGGGTTCTTAATCTCACCAGTGGATAAATCCATTCGTGGAGTAATGAATTTATTGGGTGGTGAGATAAGCAGGTAGGGTATGGCTGGAGGAGGTAGGTCACTGGGGATATGGTCTTGGGGATTATATATGTCTCTCGCCCCTTTTCTCTCTCTCTCTCTTTTTCTCCTTTTCTTCTTCTTCTTCTTCTTCTTCTTCTTC
>PVJS01031302.1:0-23498 GCA_004027185.1 Glis glis | reverse complement strand
CTCCCCCTCCCTCCTCAGTGACTTGAGGTGGTTCAGTCTGCTGATTCCCTGAATTACAGGGGGGAGGTAAACAGTTAAGGAGGTCCCAATTGTTCTTATTCTCATTCATTTCTGCCTTCATAGGGAACAAGCCTACAGGCTCCTTCCTCCAGCAGAGCGCATAAAATCTATTTTTCCTGGGTCACAGGATTTTTATTATCGACATATTCGATTAACGATTGGCAAACCCAATCCTCACTCGAACCAAATTTTGGTTAGAATACTGATGGATGGAGGATGGGTTCTTGTATCCGAATGAAACAGCAGTATTTTATCATTTGGTGTTTCTTTTTCCCTGCTGTCCTGGGATTCTCTTCCCAATATTGGAGCATACGCCCCAGGGGGCTATCTGAAGGAGTTTTATTTAATTCTTCTTCTTCCCTGTTTGCCCTCGCACAGGGTGAAGAGGTTCTATTTCCCATATTGGCTTCCCTAGTTGTGAAACCACAACTAGATACTTGGCTGAGACCTAGCTTCCTCCTGCTGGAGGTTTCTAGTATTTCTCCCAGATGCACTTAGTCTGTCTGTCTGTCTGTCTGTCTTCCACTTGCGACCCATATCCCCATAGGCATTTCTCGGCAGGCCAGTTAAAGCCCCTAGCTGACTCCCCCGAAGAGGAGGCCTTATGCCAGGAAACGCCAAGGATATAACAGAATAGCATATCCAGACTCCACACCTGTTACCCCTCATCCAAGTACACATAGCCGTTACTTCCCACCCTGGCCTTCCCGGTTGTGTAACCACACTACATGCTCATTCAAGCACACACACGCACAACCCCCGGAGTGTCCCGACCACCCAAGTATTACTTCCTTCTCCCCGAAGTGTTCACACCTGACTCCACGCCTGAATCTCTGGTCGCCGCGGTATTTATTAAGGCCTTCTCCCCGCGTTACCTCGCAATTTTCGCCTGAAGGTTTATCACCTGCTCCAGAGATTGTGAGTCCCCTCTCTGAAGGCCACCGCAACATGGCAGTAGGGCACGTCTCCCTTAAGAAGAAGGGATCCTCACCACCCTGGAGGGGCGCTGGGTCCCGCATGGGCGCCAATTGTTAGAAATAACTTTTTACGGCGTCTAAAGAAACAGCACGTGTTCGAACATTGCTTGGCAAGGCGATTTTACTTTTTTGCAAAAAAGGGTGCTCCCAGATATGAGAGAGAGCACGCTTCACCAAGAACCCAGTGGGTCTTATATCCCTAACGCAAGGCTCCTCCTGCGCTGAGCTCCTATTGGTCGAAGTTGCAGCTTCACAGTCTTCCTGGTCAGCTACAGGGGAAGATGGGGAAGGGTTGACACCTGTAATCTCTCAAGAGATGTTAATTTGGGGAAGGAATGTAAGTCCCTACCAGGTTACAAAATGGCCGTTTAAGTGAAACTACCTCCTTTGACAGAAAAGATACAATTATATTCTCACAGTTCCATCCCCAGTACCGCGAAAAAAAAAAAAAAGAAGAAATGGATTTGGTGCTGACCCTCATGGGCTAGGAAGCGTCAGCGCGGCGGCGGTCTGGGGCTGGCTGTAGGGAGAAGAGCGTGGAGGCTGGCATGCAAGGCTCCAGCAATCCCACAGCTGGAGGCTCTGGCTGGGATCTGGGGCGTCCCCGGGCCCGCGCACTGGAGGCTGATCTCAGAGCGCCGCTCTTGGGAGGGGGGGTGGAGCCTTGAAGAGGCAGAGCCCAAGGGGAGGAAGTTAGATCATTGGGGACACAGTGTTCCAGGGGACCGTGGGACCCAGTCTCTTCTCTCTCCCCTGCGTCCCGGCCGTGAGGTAAACGGTTGGCTCTGCTTTGGCCGCCTGGCCATGACGCACTGCCTCACCACAGCCCAAAAAGCAGAGGGTGTGTAGGCCACGGCACGGCACCTCCACAACAGGAGCCAGAGGAAACCTCTCGTCTTTTCAACCTGATTCTCTCAGGTGGTTTGTTACAGTCACAGAAAGCTGACTCGCACACGGGCAGGGACTGAGACGGGTGGAACAGAGGGCTACTGCGCACAGGAAAGAGCATTGTCCAGCAAGCTCACACGACTGGCGGGACACAGCAGCCCGCAGATATCGTGGCCCATCAGGCAGCTACACAAAGCTTCGTTTTTTTTTTTTTTTTGGTGATGAGGATTGAACCCAGGGGCATTCTACCTCCGAGCTACACCCCCGGCCCTATTTTTTATTCTTTATTTTGAAACAGGGTCTCACTAAGTTGCGGAGGGCCTCACTAAGTAGCTGAGGCTGGCCGTGAACCTGGATCCTCCGGTCTCCACTCCCAAGTACTGAGATTATAGGCATGCACCGCCACACCCGGCTATAAGAAACTTCCATAACCAAGACTCCTTGTTTTTTTTCTTTTTCCTTTTTTTTTTTTTTCTGTGTGTGTGTGTTCATGTGTATGTGGTATTGGGGATTTAACTCAGGAGTGTTCTACCTCCGAGCTACACACCCAGTCCTTTTCTTTCTTTACCTCTGAGTTATACCCCCAGCCATGTTTTTTTGTTTTTGTTTTTGTTTTTTATGGAACTGGGGGTTGAACCCAGGGGCGTTCTACCTCCGCGCTACACCCCCGGCCCTATTTTTTATACTTTATTTTGAAACCGGGTCTCACGAAGTTGCAGAGGGCCTCACTAAGTAGCTGAGGCTGGCCGTGAACCCAGATCCTCCGGTCTCCGCCTCCCAAGTACTGGGATCACAAGCGTGTGCCACCACGCCCAGCTTTTTTTTTTTTTTTTTTTTTTAGAAACAGCGTCTCGCTAAGTTGCTGAGGCTGGCTTCGAAACTGCAATCCTCCTGTGTCACCCTCCCAAGTACTGGAATACAGGTATACATCACCACACCCGGCTTTTTTATTTTTATTTATTTATTTATTTATTTATTTATTTATTTATTTTTTTGGTGCTGGGGGTTGAAGCTAGGGGCATTCTACTTCTGAGTTACACCCCCAGACTGTTTTTATTCTTTATTTTGAAATAGGGTCTCACTAAGTTGTGGAGGGCCTCACTAAGTAGCTGAGGCTGGCCATGAACCTTCGATCCTCCTGTCTCAGCCTCTCAAGTCCTGGGATTACAAGCATGTGCCACCACGCCCGGCTTATTTTTAATTTTGAAACAGGGTCTTGCTAAGTTGCGGAGGGCCTCACTAAGTAGCTGAGGCTGGCCGCGATCCTGCGATCCTCCTGTCTCAGCCTCCCAAGTCCTGGGATGACAGGCATGCGCCACCATGACCGGCTCCCACATTCTTTAGCTGTTCATGACATTTGACTGCAAGATTACCAGCTGTGTCCAGAACAAGGCTTATCTGACCAGAGAGGATGGACGCGCCGTACTGTCCAGCTGAGTGCGCAGGACGTTTCTCACCCGGGAGCTGAGCCAAAGCTCAGGACAGTGAAACTGTTAAAACCTCAGGAACCTTTGAGGTCGCTAGAGACAGATGCCAGCCAGACGACCCGGAAGCCAGGCAGGCAGGTCTCACGGAAGGAGCATGATGAATGTCTTTCTTCTTTTTCTGTTTTGTTTCCTCTTCCTCCTTCTCCTCTTCCTCCTCCTCCTCCCCTTCTTCCTCCTCCTCCCCTTCCTCCTCCTCCCCTTCCTCCTCCTCTTCCTCCTCCTTCTCTTCCTCCTCCTCCTCCTCCTCCTCCTCCTCCTCCTCCTCTTCCTCCTCCTCCTTCTCTTCTTCATCCTCCTCCTTCTCTTCTTCTTTTTGTGGCACTAAGGAGTGAACCCAGGGACATTCTACCTCCGAGTTACACCCCCAGCCCTAGTTGACTTTCTATTTTGAAACAGGGTCTCCCTAAGTTGCTGAGAGTCTCGCTACATTGCTGAGGCTGGCCTCGACCTGCGATCCTCCTGTCTCAGACTTCCAAGTTCTGGGGTGACAGGCACGTGCCACCACATCCAGATACTTTTCTTTTTTTTTTTTGCAGTACCAGGGGCATTCTACCTCTGAGCTACACCCCCGGCCCTATTTTTTTATTCTTTATTTTGAAACAGGGTCTCACTAAGTTGCGGAGGGCCTCACTAAGTAGCTGAGACTGGCCGCGAACCTGCGATCCTCCTGTCTCAGCCTCCCAAGTGCTGGGATGAAGGCATGTGTCACCACATCCAGATACTTTTCTTTTTTGAGAGGGGTCCTGCTGTGCTGCCCAGGCTGGTCCCAGGCTGGTGGGATCAAGCAGTCCTCCTGCCTCAGTCTCCGGAGTAGCTGGGATGACAAGCATTCACCACCATGCCTAATTAAGTGAGAACTGTTTTTTTATTTTTCTGGGGATTGAACCCAGAGACATTCTGCCTCTGAGCTACACCCCCCAGCCCTGTTTTATTTTTTATTTGGATACAGGGTCTCACTAATTGCGGAGGGCCTCCCTGAATTGCCAAGGCTGGCTGAGAACCTGCGATCCTCCTGTCTCAGCCTCCCAAGCACTGGGATGATAGGCGTGCGCCACCTCGCCCGGCTGAGATATTCTTTTTTTTTTTTTTTTTTGTGGTACCGGGTACCGGGCTTGAACCCAGGGGCGTTCTACCTCCGCGCTACACCCCCGGCCCTATTTTTTATACTTTATTTTGAAACCGGGTCTCATGAAGTTGCGGAGGGCCTCACTAAGTAGAGAGAGAAAGAGAGACAGGGAGAGAGAGAGAGAGAGAGAGAGCTGAGGCTGGCCGTGAACCCAGATCCTCCGGTCTCCGCCTCCCAAAGTACTGGGATTACAAGCGTGCGCCACCACGCCCGGCTCTGAGATATTCTTGATTCTGTTTATCGCATCGCGTCTTGGCAGTCCTGTGCAGCTCACAGCCACGTTTCAGAGGCTGGACCTCCATCCGAAACAGTCGATCTGAATTTAGATTCCATAAAAGGTAGCGCCGCTAGAGAAGCTGTCTTGCATATCTAGGAGGATCCAGAGGCACTCGGGAGTTTTCTGGTCATTGAATCGGGAGTAACAAGGGTTGCTTTGGGTTTTAGTTTTCATTTGGAAACAAGTTTAGTCATCCCAGTACTTGGGAGGCTGAGAGAGGGGGATCACAGGTTCAAGGCCAGCCACAGCCACTTAGCGAGACTCTCAGCAACCTAGAGAGACTCTGTTTCAAACCAAAAACTAAAAAGGACAGCTTGGAGGTAGAATGCCCCTGGGTTCAATCCCCAGTACCACAAAAACAAAACAAACAAAGAAAGAAAAGACACTGATCTTTGATGTACAGAAAAGCGTCAGGTCTTAACTTCACACTGAACACGGTTCAGACACAGCAACACATGTGACGCGCGGCAGTGGCCCCGGGCTGGACGGAAGTCCCCTCTCCGGGGTGTTTCTGGGGGGGCCGGGCTGCTCAGCAGATGAGCGCCCCCTCCACGGTGGGAGAGAAGCCAGGGTCACATTAAGGGGGAGAGTGCGGGGTCTGATCGCAATGGCTACACCGGGTGGACTTGGGCAGACGCTCTGTGAGTCTCTCTTTGCCTTGGTTTCCCCACCTGTCAAAGGCACAGCTCCAGGGCCGCTGAGCGCCTCGGTTTCCCCATCTGTCAAAGGCACGGCTCCAGGGCCGCCGAGTGCCTTGGTTTCCCCATCTGTCAAAGGCATGGCTCCAGGGCTGCCGAGAGCAAAAACAGGCAAAGCCGGGGTCTTGGCCTCAGAGGTTGGAGTCTGGCGTCTGGGAGAAGGTGGCGAGGCCTTGCTTGTGGGAACAGGAAGGACCACGAAATGTCCAAAGCCGAGGCTCGTTGCTGGGTGGACGCGTCCCCGGCGCAGGCTTGGGGCACCATACCCTCTCGCCCTGGGTCTGCATGTCACGCACCTCCAAGTCTGTCCAGGTCCCCTCCTTTGGAAAGCCCCTCTCCTAGCCGGGTGTGGTGGCGCACGCTTGTCATCCCAGTACTTGGGAGGCTGAGACCGGAGGATCCGGGTTCGCAGCCAGCCTCAGCTACTTAGTGAGGCCCTCCGCAACTTAGTGAGACCCTGTTTCAAAATAAAGAATAGAAATAGGGCTGGGGGTGGAGCTCGGAGGTAGAATGCCCCTGGGTTCCATCCCCAGTATCACACACACACACACACACACACACACACACACACACTAAAAAACAACCCTGGCAGCTCTGACTTTCCTCCCACTTCTGCTTCCCCACCAGCTGGTCAGCCTCCTCCTCTGCTGGCCTCCTGACTTGCGCACTGTCTCCTCAGCCAGCAACACCCTTTCCCCAGCTCCTCCTGCCCTGGCCGGCTTTTTTTTTTTTTTTTTTTGCGGTACCGGGGCTTGAACCCAGGGGCATTCTACCTCCGCGCTACACCCCCGGACCTATTTTTTATACTTTATTTTGAAACCGGGTCTCACGAAGTTGCGGAGGCCTCACTAGGTAGAAAGAGAGAGAGAGACAGAGAGAGACAGAGAGACAAAGAGACAGAGAGAGCTGAGGCTGGCCGAGAACCTGGATCCTCCGGTCTCCCAAAGTACTGGGATTACAAGCGTGCGCCACCACACCCGGCTCCTATTTTATTTTGAAACAGGGTATGCGTAAGTTGCTGAGGGTCTTGCTAAGTTGCTGAGAGTCTCACTACATTGCTGAGGCTGGCCTTGAACCCGTGATCGGCCTGTCTCAGCCTCCCTTGTACTGGGATGATGGGCACGCGCCTCCACACCCAACTACCTGGGGATGTTTATAACTGTCTCTGTTTCCAGACTGGGGAAGAGGCTGGGGAAGGGTGGAGGGCTGAGGTGGGATTCAAGAGCCCTTGGAACCTATCCCGGTTTCCCCGGGGACCCCTGCCCTGCCAGAGTCGAGTCCCATTGCCCCATGCCCAGGAGGAAGAGGACCTGGGGACTCGGTTTCCTTGGTGCGAATCCCAGCTCTGCCGTGCCCCTGCTGAGGGTCACTTGGTCTTAATTTTGTCATCTGTAAAATAGGGATAACGGTATCAGGAAGCACAAACACTAACTCTGGTTTTCTGTGTCTGCCTCAGATGTGGGACACCATCACCAACAATGACGCCCTCTCCCCTTCCCTCTCTTCTCAGCTCCCCTGCCTCATGGGCCCCCACGGGCCTCCATGTTCCTGGCGCCAGTGCCTCTGGGCGCTGCTCCTGCAGCTGCTATTGGCTGTTTGTTTCTTCTCCTACCTGCGGGTGTCACGGGACCATCCCACCGGGTCACCTGTCCTCACAACTCCCAATGCGTCGGCGCCCCCCGACCGCCGGCCCCTCCTCATCCTCCTGTGGACGTGGCCGTTCTACACCCCCGTGGCTCTGTCCCGCTGTTCTGAGATGAAGCCGGGCACAGCCGACTGCCAGCTGACTGACAAACGCAGCATGTACCCCCAGGCGGACGCGGTCATCGTGCACCACCGTGAGGTCAGCCAGCACCCCAAGACGCAGCTGCCGCCCTCCCCGCGGCCGCCCGGGCAGCGCTGGGTGTGGTTTAGCATGGAGTCACCCAGCCACTGCCTGCAGCTGCGGGCCATGGACGGCCACTTCAACCTCACCATGTCCTACCGCAGCGACTCCGACGTGTTCACGCCGTACGGCTGGCTGGAGCCGTGGCCGGGCCCGCCTGCCGACGCCGGGCTCAACCTGTCGGCCAAGACTGACCTGGTGGCCTGGGTGGTATCCAACTGGAGGACGGACTCGGCGCGGGTGCGGTATTACCAGCAGCTGCAGGAGCACCTCGAGGTGCACGTGTACGGGAGGTTGCACCGGCCGCTGCCCCGGGAGTCCATGCTGGAGTTCCTGGCCCGGTACAAGTTCTACCTGGCTTTCGAGAAC
The DNA here is from genome assembly GCA_004027185.1 of Glis glis. Lineage (NCBI taxonomy): Eukaryota > Metazoa > Chordata > Mammalia > Rodentia > Gliridae > Glis > Glis glis. The sequence continues at coordinate 15,731 of PVJS01031302.1, read as the reverse complement.
TCCCTGCACCCCGACTACATCACGGAGAAGCTGTGGAAGAACGCGCTGCAGGCTGGGTCCGTGCCCGTGGTGCTGGGCCCCAGCCGCAGCAACTACGAGCGCTTCCTGCCGCCCGACGCCTTCATCCACGTGGACGACTTCCCCAGCGCCCGGGACCTGGCGCGGCACCTGCAGGCGCTGGACCAGGACCACGCCCGCTACCTGAGCTACTTCCGCTGGCGGGAGAAGCTGCGGCCCTGCACCGGCAGCTGGGCCCTGGCCTTCTGCAAAGCTTGCTGGCGGCTGCAGCAGGACTCCCGGTACCAGACGGTGCCCAGCATCGCCTCCTGGTTCACCTAGACGGCTGCCTGGGGCTTCACCTGCCTGTGGACTTACCTGCCTCGGGTTGCACCTGTCTGGGGACTCACCTGCTGTGGCCTCAGTTACCTGGGGTCTCAGTTGTCTGGGGACTCATCTGCCTGGGGTCTCACCTGCCTGGGGTCTCACCTGCCTGGGACATCACCTGTCTGGGGTCTCACCTGCCTGGGGTCTCACCTGTCTGGGACCTCACCTGTCTGGGGTCTCACCTGGATGGGGTCTCACCTGCCTGGGGTCTCACCTGCCTGGGACCTCACCTGGCTGGGGTCTCACCTGGCTGGGGTCTCACCTGGCTGGGGCCTCACCTGCCTGGGACCTCACCTGGCTGGGGTCTCACCTGGCTGGGGCCTCACCTGCCTGGGACCTCACCTGGCTGGGGTCTCACTTGCCTGGGGCCTCACCTGCCTGGGGTCTCACCTGCCTGGGGCCTCACCTGCCTGGGACCTCACCTGGCTGGGGTCTCACCTGCCTGGGACCTCACCTGCCTGGGGTCTCACCTGGCTGGGACCTCACCTGTCTGGGGTCTCACCTAGCTGGGACGTCACCCTCTGGGGCCTCACTTGCCTGGGGGTGTCACCTGCTGGGGTCTCGCCTGTCTGGGGCCTCACCCCAGGTGAGACAACTAAAAATCTCTATGGACATTGCCGAGTGTCTGGGGCCTCACCTATCTGAGGACTCACCTATCGGGTTCCTCACCTGCTGAGGACTGTGGTCCCTAGAGAGCTCGCTCACCTGGAACTTCGCCTGTGGGGAACCTCGACTCACGGGCCTCACCCGCTGGGGACCTGCAACCAATCGGAGATGGATGTTGCAGCCTCACCCGCTGGGGACCTGGGCTGCGGGGCACCTCGCCCACCGAGACACGGGGCCCCGGGGACCTGGCTCCCTCGGGGTCCCGCCTCTGGCAGTGCTGCCGGCTGGCCTGCTTGTGGTTTTTGCGGCCACGGTCAAGGCCCTGGGGGTGTGCACAGTGACAACGGTCACCATTTTCTAGCCGGTGTTACTGTAGGGAAAGCTGATGTGTGCCCCCCATTCTAGAACAGCAGTTCTCACTGTAGGGTGACTCTGTCCCTGTGAGGGGACACTTGGCGATGTTCACAGACATTTTTAGTTGTCACACCTGGGGGAGAGGGGACCGATGTCATCTAGTGGGCGGAGACTAGGGACCTTCTTATCACCTCTCCATGGACAGGACAGACCCCACCCCCGCCGAGAAGAGTCCTGTCCAAAATGTCAACAGGTGTGAAAAGAGCCGGGCGTGGTGGCACACACCTGAAATCCCAGTACTTGGGAGGCTGAGATGGGGGGATTGCATGTTCGGGGCCAGCGTCAACAACTTAGCAAGACCCTCAGCAACTTAGCAAGACGCTGTTGCAAAATGAAAAATGAAAAGGGCCGGGGTTTTCTATGGCCCTGGGCGGGTGCTCGCTGGGGGTGGGAGTGCCTGGGCAGCGAGGACCAGGCCGGCTGGGGTCAAGGTGGGGCAGGGCCAGGATGGGAATTTCCCTGCCCGGGGAGCTGGGGTTTTGGCCGAGGTGTCTGGGGCAGGACAGAGGAGGTAGGGGTCCCGGGAAGGGAGCCAAGGGGCACGCGTGTGGGGCTGATGGCACGTGGCTCCCGTCCGTCTGTCCTTGTCGGTGGTCATTGTAGCGGAGCTGCCCGTGTAGCCTGGGAGTGTGTCTCGCACGTGAGACGGCGCACCCCCTGGGTATGCCCAGCATCTAGGTGCGTGTGTGTCACTCGGGCCTGGTGCGAGGCTGGGTGTAAGTGTGCTGTCGGGAGTGATTACGTGGGCAGCAGATGTAGCTGTGCGTGGCTCTGTGCACATCTGTGCGTGACCCCCCCGTGCCTCTGCAGACGAGTCAGGACCTAGAGAGGTCTCCTCTGAGTGTATCAGAACACGGGTCGTGGGTCCACATGTGGCCCTGTGAGTCCCCGTGCAGGTGGCAGTCTCCATGCCCCTGTGCACAGCGGAGTTGCGGCCCCAGCCCCAGTGTGGCGGGCACTGCGGAGAACCCCGGCCCCGGGGGCCTGCGGCCAGAGCTGTTTGCATCCCCCACTCTCGGGTGGGCTCCGCCAGCACCCTGTGGTTGGATACTGGATCTGGGTGGGAGATAGGGAAGCCGAGGTCCCAGGAGGCCTGGGGAGGGGGCGCACACACGCACACCAGGGCGGGCACTTTGGATCCACCGACCCGGCTCCAAGTCCCATCTTCCCCCTTCCTGTCCCGGGCTGACCGACTTCCCTCTCTAAGGCTCGAGCCTCCGGGCCAGGCAGGATGAGGAAACTGAGGCTCCAAGGAAGCGCCACTCAGGGTTCTGCAGTATCTGGGATGAGGGCCTCTCTGCCACAGCTGGGCTGAGTCAGCCAAATAGATCAGGAATCTAAGCTCGGGCAGGGGGGTGGGGACCCCAGCCAGCCACTACCCTGGAACTGCCTTCCAAGGAGACCACCCACAGGCTGGGGTCTGGCAGACAAGCGCTCTCAGAAGGCCCTCTGAAAGTCCTGCTTGATAGCCGTCTTGAGTGTCCCCAGCTACATCTGGGGTCTGGCATATTCCTATGGGGCTGGGCTATTCTCTGAGGGCAGCTCCTGACCCGGGCCCTCCAGCACCAAGATGGGGTTTGTCTGGGAAGGATGCTGTCTGCCCTTCCAGAAGGTCCCCAGAGCTCAGTGTGGGAAAGAGGGGAGGGGGAGGCAACTGGACATGGTGGCACACATCTGTCATCCCAGTACTTGGAAGGCTGAGACAGGAGGGTCACAGGTTTGAGAACAGCCTCAGCAACTTAGTGAGGCCCTCAGCAATTTGGTGAGACCCTGTTTCCAAATAAAAAAGGGCTGGGGGTGTAGCTCAGAGGTAGAATGCCCCTGAGTTCAACACACAAAAAACACACACACACACATAAAAAAAAAAAAATTTTTTTGCGGTACTGGGGATTGAGCCCAGGGGCATTCTACCTCCGAGCTACAACCCCAGCCCTATTTTTTATTCTTTATTTTGAAACAGGGGCTCACTAAGTTGCAGAGGGCCTCACTAAGTAGCCGAGGCTGGCCGCAAACCTGTGATCCTCCTGTCTCAGCCTCCCAAGTACTGGGATTACAAGCGTGTGCCACCACGCCTGGCTTAATAAATAAAATTAAAAAGAGGGCAGGAGGCCCAGTCTAGAGGAAAGAAAGATTGTACCTTTGAGAGCTCTGGGGTCTGGGGCACAGGCAAGGGGATGTATCTTTGGGAGATCTGATCAGCGGGAGGAGGCCCAGCCACCATCAGGGTGTGTGTGTGTGTGTGTGTGTGTGTGTGTGTGTGTGTGTGTGTGTGTGTGTGTTACACCCTCCAGACCCCGCAGTTCACCCCAGACACACTCCGTCTGGTCCCCCGGGTGCCGCCTGGGCTCGAAGCGCCCTCCCCTCCCTCCTCAGACCGTGGGACCCGCCGACCCCTCTCTGCACTCTGGGAACAGCACACCCCGCGCCGGCAGGGCCTGCCAAGCATCAAGGTGACACCGCTGGCAGACCCGAACACCACGCAGCGCTTTTTCCGCTCTCCGCGGGGGATCGTCGTAAATCCCGCTCCGGCCAGGGCTTTTATGGGCCCAGGACCCAGGTCCCGGGGGATGCAGCTCTGCCCCAGCAGGCGCCGCCTGCGGCTGGATGGCGCCCGCCCCAGACCTGTACCCGCCGGGAGGTGGGCAGCGCGCGGGTATTTTTAGCTGGTGGAGGGAGATAGTGGCTCGGAGCTCACGCCGATGGGGGCGATCCGGGCTCGAGGGGGTCCTTCGGGGGAGGAGAGCCCGGGTCCACCGAGACCTCAGCTCCTCCATCTGCACTGGGGCTCCAGCTCCGTCTAGCACCCCCAGATGCCCCTCTGTGCCCGCAGAAGCACGCACTGCAGGGAGGTGCGGGTGGGCACAGGCTGGGCAGGGCTCTGCAGAGCGACCCTCGGGCAGGCGGGAATGGCAGTCCCTGGTGGCATCCCCCCACGCACCCCACTTCCCTTATGCACCCCCTAACAGGGCTCTATTTGAATCTATTTTGCTTTTCCTTCAAAGCAAACGGGATCCCCCCCACCAATGTGCGGGTGGAACCCCCGTCCATCCACGCACACCCGCATCCCTTCCAGCGCGCGAATCAGCAGCAGAGCTCCGTTTCCCACGCTTTATCTCAACACAGTTATCGCGAGAGTTCGTGGGCTCCACGGCATCGTCCGCGCACGCGCAGTCCGTCGTGGCAGGCGGGCCGCTGGGTGCCGTCGGGGCGGGGCGGGGCCGGTGAGGTAGCGTCACACGCAGGCGCACTCGCGCGCCGACAGTTCGCGCACCGTGTGGTAGCGGCTGTGCACGTCCAGGAAGGACACCTCGTCCTCGTAGGCCGTCGGGCGGCAGCAGGGCTGCGCGCGCACCCGCTCCCGCCGCACGCGCCGCCGCTGGCGCAGGCGCCGCAGCCCCAGGTCGTAGATGCGCGCGGCCGCGTCGCACGCGCCTGCGCAGTAGCGGAACAGCACGGTCTCGTCCGACGCGTAGCCCAGGCCCAGCTCGCTCACGCGCACCTCGAGCTCGCGCAGCCCGCACGGCCGCGCGCTCGGCCGCGCACGCGCACGCCGCCGCCGGGGGCCTGTCCGACGGCGCGGACCGGGGACGCGGCCGGCCCAGGGCGTCAGCTCCCGCAGATCCACCGCGTCCGGGGCGCCCTGCAGCAGCGCTCGGTCTGTGAAGGGAGAGAGAGGACGAAGCGTCAGAGGGCTGGGCGCGCTTCCCTGCACGATGGCTCCCCAGCTCCCTCCCCTCTCTGGACAGCACCAGGGCGGGTGCCGAACTACCGACCGACCGTCCCAGGGCTACCCGCACCCCTCTCTGCACCCCGCCCCCATGCTGGGCTGCTGGCCCTTGGGAAATGAGCGTCTGAGAGCGTGGAGATGTGCCCAAGGTCACACCACTGAGCAGGTGGCCAAGAGAGACGAGGCCCCAAAGGCCGGTCACCCAAATTTGGCCCAATCCCAGCCCTCTTCTCCCAGTCACCAGGAGGTGGCCTCAAGTCACAAATTCCCAGGACCCCGAAGCCTAAATTTATTACCGGAGCGGCTGGCCCTGCCCCAACACTGCATCCCCAGGGGAGCCGTCAGAGGCTGGAACTGCAGGCAGGGGACGGGAACCCCAGAGCAGGTAGCAGTCACCCTTTGGTTGGAGAGGAAATCTGTAGTCCCTGCCCGTCCCCAAGGCTGCTGCACCTGGCTGTCAAAATAAGAGCTTTCTGGGAGGCCCCAGAAGGAGGGGTTGCCTGTCGCCCTGTGGGGTGTCTTCCCACTGGGGGGTATCAGCAACCAGACAAACCCAGACTCTGAGCCTGGCTGTGACACTTTTGTGCCTGCCGTTTTGGGCAGGTGATGGCCCTGCTCTGTGCCTCAGTTTCCCTCTTTGTCTGCTCAAAGAATCTTGTATCATCTTTGTCTTGGAGGAGGCTAAGAGTGTGGGAAGGTAGCCGGGCGTGGTGGCGGTGCACGCCTGTGATCCCAGTACTTGGGAGGCTGAGACAGGAGGATCGCAGGTTCAAGGACAACCTCAGCAAGTAGTGAGACTCTCATCAACGTAACAAGACCCTGTTTCAAAAAATAAAAATAGGCCTGGGGGTGTAGCTCGGAGGTAAAAATGCCCCTGGGTTCAATCCCCGGTACCGCAAAAAAAAAAAAAAAAAAAAAAGGGCTGGAGGTGTAGCTCAGTGGCAGAATGCCCCTGGGTTCAATCCCCAGTACCCCCCCCAAATTTTTTTTTAAAACAGGACCTCACTAAATTCCTGAGTTTGGTCTCAAACCCGTGATCCTCCTGCCTCAGCCTCCCAAGTAGTGGGATTACAAGTGTGTGTCACTGTGCCCAACAAACTTGAATTTCACATGGGCAAGGAGTAACCTTTTTTTTTCGGCGGAACCGGGATTTGAACCCAGGGGCATGCTAACTCTGAGCCACACTCCCAGCCCTATTTTTTTTAATTCTTTATTTTGAAACAGGATCTCACGAAGTTGTGGAGGGCCTCACTAAATAGCTGAGGCTGGCCGAGAACCTGCGATCCTCCTGTCTCAGCCTCCCAAGTACTGGGATTACAAGCGTGCGCCACCACCCGAGTAACCTTTTAATGTATCTGTCCCCGCCTCCCTCCAGCAGGGGCTGGCTGGCTCCTGGCGCGGGGTCGGGGACACCTGCGCAAGCTTGAAATCCCCCCGTCAGCGCCTTAGCCCAGAGCCTAGAGGCTGGGGCTTTGGGGATGAGAGGCCACTCCCTGCCCCCAGCAGGGCTGGGCACGGGGACAGGATGCAGGGCAAGCTGGCGCTCGCTCGTGGGCCCAGACCCTCCCCGGTGCCTGGAAGTGCCCCCGTCGCGCTCTGCCCCCTCCCTGGTCCTGGAGCGCCGGCTTTGGGCCCCCCCCCCGCCCCTGTCTCCAGGCCCCTGAGTCCTGGGAAGGACCTGGAAGCTCGCAGGGATGGCACGGAGCTCGCGCCCTAGGCCACTCTTATCCATCGCGAGGATAAGAGGAGGATTGTGTGGGCCAGCCAGGGCGGGCGCCGACGTGCCCGCACGCGCCCCGCCTGCGTCTACACCGCAGCCGCCCGCTTGGACACGTGCGCGGGCACGCGAGGCCAGGGCCGGTGCACCGTCCCCGCAGGGCGCAGGGCCCCAGGGAGGGGCAGGTGGGAGTCTGGCCGGGGCTGGGCCAGGGGTGCGCGGCGCTTCCATGTCCCCAACAGCGCAGACCCCTCCCCACGACTGTCTGTCTCTCCCCGTGTCTGGGTCTCTGTCCCTCCTCCTCCTCCCCGGGTGCCCGTGCACTGGGGGCTACGGACCCAGGCTCAGTCTCCCTCTCCCGCGGCACCCCGCCGCGCTGCGTGCCCAGGTCTAATCTCCATCTGGCCCCCGCGGGCCCTCAGGGCCAGCGGCTAATTCCTGGTGACAGCTAAGCCCCAGGACCCCTCCTCCACCCGCCAGGCCCCGGGGGGGATTTGCACCTCCCTCACCCCCACGGAGGGGAACAAACAAACCCTCCGTGACCCCCTCCGGCCCCACCGCCTGCACCCCCACGTCGCGGGCGGGGCTTACACTGGGCCAGGCGGGCAATCCGAGCGTCCAGGGTGCGCGGCGGGCGGCGCAGCGGGGCGAGCGCGGGTCCGAGGCGGTGGCCGAGCAGCAGGCTCTCCCGACACATCCAGATGGACAGCACGGAGCTGCAGAACACCGAGGCCAAGGCCGCCGCCTTCCAGCACTGCATCCTCGGCCTGCGGGCACGGGATGGTCAGCGCCCGCCCCCGTCTGTCCCTGGGGCGACAAACGGGGCGGGGGGCCGGGGCCTCATGCTTAAAGGATCGATGAGAACACAGAAAGGATTCCTCAGGGAGCTCCTGAATAATGTGAAAACCGCTGCCGGGGCCGGGGAAACGGGAGCCACCGGGAAACGGGAGCCACCGCCTGGGCGCCGACACTGGCGGCCGTGCAAAGGCCCTGTGCGAGGACGGAGGGGAGGAGGGACGGGAGGAGGGAGGGGAGAACTTGCCAGCAGGTGGTACTGCGGGAAAAGGGCCGGGGAGGAGGGCTGGGCTTGTGTTCCCTACATATGTCCTTGAGTGACTACCCCTTTAGAGCCTCAGTTTCCCCTCCAGACACATAAACTGATGTCCAGAAGTGGACTCTAGTGGATCAAAGTTCCCCCAACCTAAGGTCCCACCTCTGGGCTGCGCGCAGGCTGATCCCAGCTCTGGGAACTTCCCCCGCCCCCCCCCCGGGCCACTCCCATTCCCCTTCAGTTTCAGCGTGATGCCTCCACCAGGAAGCCTGCCCGGAGCTCTCCCAGACTCCCACCGCCGCAGGGGCGCCCCCTGGGCCCTCCCAATGCCTCGACGCAGGTTACTCAGTGCTGTGACTGCCCGATGGCGTCCTGCCCTTTGCATACAACAGGCGTTTAATAACCCACGCGCACCCCCACCTCGCGCGACGCTCTCCCCGCCGCCACACGGCCCCTACGCGGCCCCCAGCAGGCGTTTACATTCCCGCGGGGCGGCCTGGTGTCTGGCGGCGGGAGCCTGGCGGGCGGCCCCGTGTAAACATTTACACCCAGCGCTGGAAGCCGGGCCACACCGGCAGCTCGGGTCCCAGGGCGCCCCCATGCGCGCACCGCGAGCCGCGCGGGCTGCGGGAGCCTTTAAAAGCGTGCGGTTTGCGTTTCATTTGCATATGATTTACATGGACCCGCCCTGAACGCGAACCACCTTTTTTTTTTTTTTTTGGCGGTACCAGGGATTGAACCCAGCGGCATTCCACCTCCTAGCTACACCCCCAGACCTATTTTTTATTCTTTATTCTGAAACAGGGTCTCACTAAGTTGTGAAGGACCTAAGTATCTGAGGCTGGCCTCACACCTGCGATCCTCTGGTCTCAGCCTCCCAAGTACTGGAGTTACAAGCCTGCGCCACCACGCCCGGCTAACCACCTCTTGCCTACCACCTCCCTTCCCCAAGGATGCAGGGCACATGGCTGCACCTATCAAACAGTACGTCGGAGGGGACATGTATTAAGCGCTGTTTGTATGCCAGGCCTGATGCTGAGCCCAAAGGAGAAGCACTGGCATCTCTATTTTACAGCTGGGGAAGATGAGGCACGAAATGGGCAGGCGTGCGCCACCATTAGTGGTATTTGGTATTGCTTTTATTCCTTGGATGCTGTAGACGGAACCCCAGGCAACCAGCGTGCTAGGCCAGCGCTAACCACTGGGCAGGACCCCAGTCCTGGCATGGCCATCTTTATCTGGTGTTGGTAGGGAGTGACGTCCCCAACATGGAGGTGTGTGGATAGATCCTGGACCAGTCTGGGGGTCTGAGGAGAGAATCGGCAGAGGCCCTCAACTGGCTCCCTCGCACAGCGCCCAACGCCGGGCTGGGCTCCAGCGCTTAATAGACGTTTGCTAGCCAGAGCTAGGGGCGCCCGCCTGTCATCCCAGGACTTGGGAAACTGAGACAGGAGGATCGCAGGTTCGAGGCCAGCCTCAGCTACTTAGCGAGACCCTCAGCAACTTGGAGAGAGCCCTGTTTCGAAATAAAAAGGGCTGGCGGTGCAGCTCAGAGGTAGAATGCTCCTGGTTCAATCCTCAGTACCCCCCTCCACACACACACACATGTGCTGAATGAATGAATGAGGGAATGAATGAAGGAACACAAGCTGGGCGTAGGGTGGGTCGAGGATTGCAGTCTGGTGCTCTAATCTTGCTTCAGCCCCGTTCAGGAAGCCCGCTGTGGATTACTAAGCGCTGACTGTATACTAGGCCTGCAGAGTCCAACCGCAGGTCTCATGGACCCTCCTGTGGATTCGTGGGTGCGTCCCTGCGTTCTCCAACACTTGCTGAGCACCTAGTGATGTCCCGGGTCCCGAGGACACTGACGGCCGCGGCACAGAGGCACAGCACCAGGAACCTGCAGGCGGTCAGGCCGCAAGCGGAAGGCGGCCCAAACCCAGCCCCTCAGCGCCTGCTTGATGCCCAATCCCACTCCACGAACCATACCTACTAAGCCATCCCACCCACGAGAGCCCTAAAAAGCAGGGCACATCCGTATCCCCGTTATTTTTTGTGTGAGTGGTAATGGGGATGGAACCCAGGGGTATTCTACCTCCGAGCTACACCCCCAGCCCTATTTTTTATTCTTTATTTTTGAAACAGGCTCTCACTAAGTTGCAGAGGGCCTCACTAAGTAGCTGAGGCTGGCCGCGAACCCGGATCCTCCAGTCTCAGCCTCCCAAGTACTGGGATTACAAGCATCTGCCACCATGCCCAGCTCCCATTTTTGTTGTTGTTGTATTGGGGATTGAACCCAGGGACAATCTACCACTGAGCCACACCCCCAGCCCTTTTTATTTTTTGTTTGGAAAAAATAAAAGGGTCTCACTAAATTGCTGAAGCTGGCCTCAAACCCAAGATCCTCCTATCTCAGCCTCCCATGCACTGGGACTACAGGCGTGCACCACCATGCCCAGCTCTGATTTTATTTTTTATATGTAAACAGGGTCTCGCTATGTTGCTGAGACCAGCCTCAAACCTACGATCCTCCTGTCTCAGCCTCCCAAGTACTGAGATTACAGCTGTGCACCACCAATGCCTGGCTTTTATTTTTTTTATTTGGAAACAGGCTCTCACTAAGTTGCTGAGGGTCTTGCTAAGTTGCTGAGGCTGGCTTCAAACCCGCAATCCTCCTGCCTCAGCCTCCCAAGTACTGGGATGACAGGTGTGCTAGGATTTGAACGGCCTGACCAGCAGGAGGGAGAGACAGGCAGAGAAACCCACCCAGGGCAGAGACAACAGGCGATTGCCAGCACCCTCCTGCCCTCACACCCACGTGTCAGAGCCTCAGTTTCCCCATTGGGCTGGACCGAACCTCAGACTCTGAGCACCCATTTCTGCAAGAGCTTCACAGGAGGTAAGAGGGAGGGAGAGGAGCCGGGGATGGGCTGGCCATGGGGCCATGGTTGGCCTTGAAGTTGCGGACCCCCACCCCCAGCTCTGGGGGGAGGAAGGCGGCCATTGGTGGAGGGCAGGCGCGACTGATATGCGCCCTTAACAATGGGCCCTTCTGTCCGGGGGTCACCCGACTGGTTTGTCTCTGGCAGGGACCTGCGGGCGCGCGGCGGGGGGAATGCAGGTGTGGCAGAGGGGGCCAGGAGGGGGCCAGGTTACGGGGCCTGGGTGGGGTCCCCTCCCACAGCACGCCACGTGCAGCGCTGGCCGCCGCCCTGGCCACGCCCCCTGGAACCCGGCCACGCCCCCTGGAACCCGGCCACGCCCACGCACCCAGGCATGCGCTCTTAAGCCCTTGGGTATTTTCACACGCCCACTTCATCGCTGTAACATCCACACTCCCCGGATGCACACTGCCCTGGCACGCTGACACAGAGATTAGACACAACTATACACACACGTGTGTGCATGGTCTCCAACGCTCCCCCCTCACCCCTGCCCGGGAGCAGAGAGCCCGGCGTGGTGCCACACACCTGTCATCCCAGTACTTGGGAGGCTGAGACAGGAGGATCGCAGGTTTGAGGCCAACCTCAGCTACTTAGCAAGGCTCTCAGCAACTTAGTGAGACCCTGTTTCCAAAAAAAAAAAAAAGGAGGGGGTCCCAGCCACCCCCTACCCCCCAGGCCTCTCAGCTGCCTTCTGTGCCGTGGAGACTGGGCCTGGTCAGGCCTGGGGAAGGGGCCGCGGGGGCTGTGCCAGACTGAACTGCAGCAAGAAGGACCTAAGTCCGACCTCCACTGCTAGCTAGCTGGAGGCTGCAGAAGCCTCGGTGCTGGGCAGGGAGGGAGGAGGAACCGAGGCTCAGAGAGGGCCATAGGTAGCCCTGAGGCACACAGCCCAGAGGTCCTTCCGATCGATCCGGGGAAAGGAGCCTGGGTGAGGGCGTGTGGACGTCTGCCCCCAAAACAATGCACATTATCCTTGCATTCAGGCAAGACAGCCAGTCCTGGGATGGCGGTCTCTGATCCGCAGAGCTCCTGGCCTCGAGAGCCTCTGCTCGGTGGCCACCCCCAGGCAAGAGGAAGAGGTGGAGGAGACCCTTCCCCACCGAGTCGTCTCTGCCAATCTAGGGGAGGCCTGGAATTGGGGCACGTCCCGATCAGGCAAACTCCTACTCATCCTTCAAAACCCTACAGCCCTCCATCAAGAAACCTTCCCTGCTCTCCATACTGGCTGCCCCCAGACCTCCTGGGTTGCCCGGCCCCGCTGCCGTGGTGTCCATGTCTTCCCTGGATGGAAGTTGGGGGGGCGTCCTGGGCTGAGCTCTGTGGACGGAAGGGGCCGACTTTGAGGGGTCTGTGTGCAGAGGGGTGAGCTGGCGGCTGCTCTCTGGTCCCCACGCTTTGGTCCCTGGGATGCCCCCTCCATGTGCACTGTCCTCTCCCCTCAGTGACTCAGTTTCCCATCTTTTTTTTTTTTTTTGCGGTACCGGGGATTGAACCCAGGGGCGTTCTACCTCCGTGCTACACCCCCGGTCCTATTTTTTTTACATTTTTTTGAAACTGGGTCTCACAAAGTTGCGGAGGGCCTCACTAAGGAGAGAGAGAGAGAGAGAGAGAGAGAGAGAGAGAGAGAGAGACAGGGAGAGAGAGAGAGAGAGAGAGAGAGAGCTGAGGCTGGCCGCGAACCCAGATCCTCCGGTCTCCGCCTCCCAAAGTACTGGGATTATAAGTGTGCGCCACCACGCCCAGCTCAGTTTCCCCATCTTAAGAGTCCAAAGGGCTCCCGTCTGGCGCCATGGGAACCCCGGGGGAGGACGGCCGGTGGCTGTAGGGCCGGTGTGGCTGCCAACGGGCGGGCTCGTGTGGGGGCGCTCAGCACGTGGAAGGCGTGTGCGGTTCCTGTCCTGCCCTGCCTCTTCCCGGCTGGGTAACACGGGCAAGTTCCTCCCCCTCTCTGAGCCTCAGTTTCCCCATCTGCACAGTCTGCACAGGACCCCTCTCCTTTTTGTGTTTGGTACTTGGGATGGAACCCAGGTGTGTTCTACCACGGAGCTACATTCCACAGCCCTTATTTTTTATTTGGAAACAGGGTCTCCCTAAGTTGCGGAGGCTGGCCTCAAACCTTCGCTCCTTCTGCCTCAGCCTCCCGAGTCGCTGGAATGACGGTGTGCGCCCCCCACTCGGCAGGAACCGCTTAGTTATCTGGAGGATTTCATGGTGTGAAGTCCCACAGGCTGCGGCGGTGGTCGCTGGCGGAGCCTCAGACACACACGCTGTGGGTCCTGCCTCTGTTTCCCCAACAGCACTGACAGTTCTGCGGCTGGTGGCTGGGCCAACTCCTAGGGTAGCCCTGCTTATCCCCATTTCTTAGATGGTGGGGTGGGGGGGTTTGAGGGTTCTCCTGATGGGGAAACTGAAGACCCGTGAGAGGTGGGACTTGGCCAAGGGGTCTGGGCCTCTCTCAAGGCAGGACTCAGTGGTTTTGCACAACAAAAAACAAATTCCATGGCCCACAAAAATGTGCCCCTCCCTCGGAGGGCCCCACCCCACAAGCGGACCGGGAGGCCGGGGCAGCCGCCAGCCGGCGACGCACATCTGGGGGCAAACCAGGAACAGCTGGGCAGCACAGCTGGTTCGGATGTAGCATCTGCAGGGGCCGGGGGCCAGCCTGTGGGGCGGCTTTGTGGGCTGGGGTTGAGGGTAAACACAGACACCCCCAACCAATCAACCAACCCTTCCCGGTCCGGCCAGCAGAGGGCGCTCAGCCTCTCGTGTCCCCCCCCCCACCCCATGGCTGCATGGCTGCCGGAACCATCGCTGGCTCCCGGCTGCGTTGAGCATCAGGTCCCCCCAAGCTGGTCTTGGGGGCTCTGGGTCTGTCTGTGCCAAAGTGACACCGAAGGTTGGACAGGGAGAGTGGCTTCCGGGGAGGTCCGGGCCGGCTGCTTTGTGATAATCATGGTATCAACAGTGTTGCGCAGGCCTGCCATTCCAGAGCTTGGGAGGCTGAGATAGGAGGATCCCAGGTTCGAGGCCAGCCTCAGCTACTTAGTGAGACCCTGTTTCAAAATAAAGAATAAGCCAGGCGTGGTGGCTCACGCTTGTAATCCCAGTACTTGGGAGGCTGGGACAGGAGGATCTGGGTTCGTGGCCAGCCTCAGCTACATAGTGAGGCCCTCTGCAACTTAGCGAGACCCTGTTTCCAAATAAAGAATAAAAAATAGGGCTGGGGTGTAGCTCGGAGGTAGAAAGCCCCTGGGTTCAATCCCCAGTACCACAAAAAAGAAGGAAGGAAGGAAGGAAGGAAGGAAAAAATAGGGCTGGGGTGTAGCTCAGAGGCAGAACACCCCTGGTTCAATCCCTGGTACCACAACAAAACAAAACAGCTAGCCAGGCGTGGTGGAGCACGCTTGTAATCCTAGTACTTGGGAGGCAGAGACTGGAGGATCCGGGTTCGCGGCCAGCCTCAGCCACTTAGTGAGGCCCTCCGCAACTTCGCGAGACGTGGTTTCAAAATAAAGTCTAAAAAATAGGGCCAGGGGCATAGTGCGGAGGTAGAACGCCCCTGCGTTCAATCCCCGGTACCACAAAAAATAAAATAATAAAAATAAAAAAGATCACCCTGGGCCTGGCCGCCATCCAGTGGTAGAGACGGATAATAAAAATGAAATTAATATGGCAATTTAAACATTGCTCGGAAGCCAGGCATGGTGGCGCACGCTTGTCATCCAAGTACTTGGGAGGCTGAGACCAGAGGATCGGGGTTCGCGGCCAGCCTCAGCTACTTAGTGATGCCCTCTGCAACATAGTGAGACCCTGTTTCCAAATAAAGAATAAAAAATCGGGCTGGGGGTGTAGCTTGGAGGTAGGATGCCCCTGGGCTCAATCCCCAGTACCGCAAAAAAAAAAAAAAAAATGTCCAGGCAACAGCCACCAAGGACAACCCAGATGGAGCACCAGACTGGGGCTGCGTGGCCAAGGAGGGCTCCTAAGATGGGTGGCATTTGAGCTGGGACCTAGGGGACAGACAAGGATGGGCCCCGGAGACAGGGAGAGCGCTCGGGCACAGGGAACCCTGGTCCCAGGCTGAGTGGTGAGCAGTGTGGCTGCAGCAAGCAGGACCAGGGGACCGGCGGGGACCGAGAGGCGGGAGGCAACCGGAGCCGGCAGCCCGCGCGCCGGCGCCCATCCCCCGCCCAGCACCTGGAGCCCGCCCTTCCTGCACACCACCCTGCGGCGGCGGCGGCGTCTGGGGCGAGAGGCGGCTCCCAGCTTCTCAGACCTACAGGCCAGCAGCCAGCAGCCCTCTGCGGTTGGTCCATAAAATTCCCACCTTGACCACACGGGCGGCTGCGGCGGCAGGGGGGCTCGGGGTGGGATGAGGGCTCAGCCTAATGAGGCTGGGCTGAGCAGCTGGCGGGACCTGCGGGGGGGGGGCAGAGCCAGCCTGGAGGATGCTGCAGGAAGCTGGCCGCTGGCCAGAAAGGGAAACTGAGGCACGGAGCCCAGGTGGGGCTTGAACCCCAACATTGAGGAAGACTGGGATTTCCCCCCTCCCTGTTTCTTGGGAACCAGGGTGCCACAGTCCTCTTCCATGTCCCCAAATTCAAATCTGGACTCAGGTGCCTGACGCAGGATGCTAGTTAGACCTGAGTGGTGCCCTCTCTCTGTGCCTCAGTTTCCCCATTGTAGGAGCTGCTGCTAGCCAGGTCTGCTGACTTCTCTTTTTCTTCTTCTTTTTTTTTTTTGCAGTACTGGGGATTGAACCCAGGGGCGTTCTACCTCTGAGCTACACCCCCAGCCCTATTTTTTCTTTATTTTTTGAAACAGGGTCTCACTAAGTTACAGAGGACCTCACTAAGTAGCTGAGGCTGGCCGCGAACCCGGATCCTC